>BRDA01001808.1:31496-47086 GCA_036984385.1 Crenuchus spilurus
TATCGCTCTTAGATTCAAAGGTTCTCTCAAGCTTCTCCACCACGGCAAGGTAGCGATCTCAGGAGAAGATGTGCTTTATACTGCAGATATACATAAAATGAACAAAATGAGACAATTTGAGACAAAATGAGACAAAAAAGTGTTAATTGCAATTATTTATATTACACTCAGCTAACATTTTTTTGTGACAGTCATAGATTTGTATAGATATACTGGGACAAAACAATGTATACTGTAGTAAATAATCATATAGGACATGAGTGATAAATTAACACTTAGATTAAACTTTAGCACTTTATTTAATCAGTATTATTTAAATAGGAAACTCGTTTTTATTTAAGAATTTTCCGATGCCGTTATTATAGTGAGTTGTGTGTGCCAGAGAGTATTATAATGTGTAGTGAGTGTTAGAATGTGTAGAGAGCATTAGTGTATGTTATATTAGTGTGTGTTGTATTAGTGTATGTTATATTAGTGTGTGTTGTATTAGTGTGTGTTGTATTAGTGTGTGTTGTATTAGTGTATGTTATATTAGTGTGTGTTGTATTAGTATGTGTAGAGAGTGACTGATGTGGTGTCGGTCAGAATGGTCAGCAGAGGTCTGTCCTGAATGTTGCCAATGGCTCATTCCCAGCATGCTTTGCTGCAAATATGTGTCTGGCATTCCCCATGCAGGAGCCAGGGAGACTGAAGCTGACAAAGACTACCTTAACTCTGTCTATCATTCTCTTTTTTCACACTTTCTCTCTCTCTATCTCTCTCTCTCACACTTTCTCTGTCTGTCTCTGTGCCCTGAAGTCACTCCGAGTGCAGGGTGGGGCAGTTTTTCTGCCCCAGGTCAGGCTGGGGCTTCAGTAGCCTGAGGTGTGGGTCTGCAGGCTGTGCTAGCTGCTGTCCATTTGAAGCTTCAGGAGGAGCATTATTTGTGTTTCAGTGCTTAGTCTACCTGAACAGTGGCTCTGTGGACATTAGAGTCATAGATAAGACATGAATCAAATGTAACCCTCTAGCCCAGGTATCACTGACTCAGTTTGTGTGTGAATTTTCTTCTTTAGTTTCATTATCTTGATGATAACCTGAAGCCTTAATCAACACATATTTGTCTTAAATCACACTGAGCTGAAAAAGTCTGTGATGTTATTTGGTTTCGGATGCTGGTATCTGTATATAACAGCATTTGTAGGTACTTCTGTTCATTCCAAACATGTCTTGCATTTGAGGACATGGTGTAATCATCAGAATGTTGCTTTTTGTGACATTAAATTAAAGGTGCATTCAGCATTCAACATATTCACAGACATAAATTGTAATAATGGTTCTAATAAATCAGCTGGAAACATTATAAGGCTCATTAACATTTACTGTAACTTACTGTAGCAGCTTTTCAAAAGTCCTTGCCCTGGCCTACATCCAGCTAAAAGTCATAAAGTTGCTACAGAGACAGACAAGCATCTAGCTGGATTGTGTTTATAATAGGGGCTGCGATAGCCCCCTTCACCTTTCAGATTGTATAGGGAGAGAATTATTTGGCCTACAGCACAGTGGTCATCATAACATCCTGTCTGTTTACAGGCTGTGTGTCTGTGTAACTGAAAAAGGCCAAAAGTGCAGCTGTTCATTGACCTTCTAATCCATATGGTAGCTGTAGCGGCCTACACGCTCCTTGTGGGTGTATGTTTGTGTGTGTGTGTGTGTGTGTGTGTGTGTGTGTGTGTCTGACCTCTGCACACACGTGTTTCCAGGCTCGGAGTCTGGCAGTGATTCATGACTGCGAGTTGAAGCGCTCGGTCCGGCTAAAGTAATACACATCGACTCGTGTTGCCGGCACTGTGACGTGCGGAAAGCCAAACTATTTACGACTCTGCTAATCGTCGGCTAACAGTGTTTCCATTAGGTCCCAGAGCTGTCCACTTTAAAGGCCTCTTCGGGCCTTCTGTGCACAACATAGATCCTTATTTACGAAGTCTAGAGCTCACAGATGGCATTGATTTACTGGGTCCTAAAGGATGCAACTGGCAGAACATTTTATTAGAATAATAGTAATGTACGGTATTGTATTTGTTTGGAATTATTTAGGGAGAATCCGGCAAATATTTTCAGCATTTCTGTAGAATTCATTTATCAAGATGAAACAAATGCATTCAGAGTGGTTTGGTGTGAAATACAGAACCTCGATTATTGTTTGCCCTGGTTATCGTATAGTTAGGTTATCTTTGACTTTTTTGTGGGAAATTTTGTCCCAGTTATCATTCATCCACCCGGTTTTTGTCAGTGTGCCTATGTGACTTGCTGCTAATTTAGCAAAAATAAAGCATCCACCCACACATTTCTCATTCATTCTGGCTTTGTTTCTCATTGTTTCACATTGATAATGCTCAAAAAAAACTAAAACATTACACTAAAGCAACAACGTGTAGTAATGTTAAGAGTGATGTTAAATGTTCATTTATCCATTTCATTAGTCTTTAGTATTTATTTCTCACTGTGTTCTGTATGTAAAACTATAGTTATTCTATATAAACTGTATTTTTGTTCATATTTTGGAGTGTCTAAAAAAGATTCATTAGATTTACATAATTTCTTATGGGAAATTTAGCTTCAGTTATCGTTCGTATCTGTTATCATCAGACGCTTTAGAACAGATTAATGATGAAAACTGAGGTTACACTGTACTCCATTCTAGGCAGTTTTTTATATAGGTGTTGATAGGAACCATATGCCTGGTGCATTTAATCCATCAAACTGTATTGCAGAATGTGAGATGATTTTCCTGCCTAATGCTTGAAATGTTGTTTTCTGATAATGTACTAATGATGAATACAATTTTATCTGAAGTGTTAAATGCATTAATGGTGCAGAAGTCCAACATTGTAAACATATTTTTAAATATTTACCATTATTTACCACTTCTATTACTGTTATTAATAGACGTTATTTGTAGCTTTGTTTGTTTACATTTACCATGTGCTGCCCTGTCACCATGTGCTTTTGTTTACATTCACATCATGTCTCTCTGCCTGTCTTGTCTCATCTCACAGCCCTGCTTGTTCATCCCCAGTTTGATTACGTTTGTTATATATGTTTCCTTGTGTGTCACAGTCCTTGTCAGTCATTGTTATGTCTATCTTATTATGTTATCACGTTCCTGTTATGTCATCATAGTCAAATGTATTGTCTTCATAGCTACGTATGTCTTCATTGTAACGTTTTGTCTTAGCCTTTAGTTCACAGCCACAGTAGTTAGTTTTGTTCCTAGGCCACTGTTTCAAGTTCTGTAATAAAGCCTTGATTTTGATACCACGTTGCATCGATTTCCTGCCACAGCCCCAGTTGATAAGCATCATATCACAGTCATTTTTTGCATGTATACTTTATTGAATTGTAAACATTTTTAGCTGTAGAGTGACTGATGAAGTGTGGCAGGTGATCTTTGCTAATGCACTGACAGTTGATTTTGGGGATGAAATGAATTTTATTTAATCTATTAAGTGGAGACAGTATACAGTGGGCTAAAATATACACCACTGAGGGCAGGACATGTTCTACCCTTCTCATACAATGCTAACGTACCTGCTTAATTATTGAAAAGGCAGAAGAAAGAGTGTTATGTTATTGACTGGTTTCAGGTTTCAGAAGTGCTCTCTCCACCCAGGCTTCTATTCATTCATTTTTAAACACTGCGTTTCAGTACCATTGAGTATAGTTTCTGAAAGCGTCTGAGATAGAACAGGTGGGCTTTTGGTCCACAGACACGCCCACCCTCACTGGCTGCATCTATAGAGACTGCTTCAAATTGATCTGCACAGTATGGGAAAGGTGTTGAAAAGGTGTGTGTTTGTGTGTGTGTGTGTTTGTACACTTTCATAACAATATATCATGAATCTACACTACACCCAGAGTAAAACAGAACTATACTATAGGATCTAATATTCCCAAGTTAGTTAACACTTTAACTTCCTCAACAAGAAAGAAGAATTTGAATTATTTATATTTTTGAGTGGGGGTGGCGTGGGGCAATAATAAAAACAGTCAATGTTTTTGTTTGTTTGTCTGTTTGTTTGTTTGTTTTTTAAGACCCCATAGTTTTATTTAAATGCACAATTTAAACATACAATGAGCACTTTATGATAAAATCAGAAAATAAGCTAAAACTGTGCCATAACTTGTTCATTTTGTTCACATTTTAAACACCACACTCATCTTTGTGGTGGTGCAACTGTACTAATGTTTCTTCAGCATTTGATCCAGTTTATGTCATGAGGTTTGGCTACAAAGCTGTTGGTTTACATTCAGACAAGAACATGTTACATTTTTAGTGACCTCTAGTGGTTGTTTTTTAACCTAACATACCTCTACCGATTGGTAGAGATGACACAATCACATTGTGTTAAGTTCAACACCTTCAGTAAGATATAGTGACTTAAATATACTTTACCAAATGGTTGAGCAGAATATTAAAGAGTTAAGGAATTTTATAAAAGCTCACCAAGCCATGAAGAGTTTCACGTGTTATTTTGTCTCCTGCAAACACATCTTAATGATGAGGTTGTCATTATTGCAATTGTCATTTCAAAATCTTGACTGGGGACAGTCCAGTACCTGTACCCTGTTCTTCCACAGCCAAGACTCTGTAATGTGTTCAGACTGTGGTTTTCACATGCTGAACATTTTCTCATGTATTGATTGGCAAACGGGAGATTCTCTCTCCATCCTTTCTCTGACTCTTTCATCTAAACTGCTTTTATACCAAATCATGATTACAATCACCTGTTGACATCACTTATTTGAAATCACATTATTTTTTTACCTCATTATTGTACAGTGTATTGTGTAGTGTCTCTCTCTCTCTCTCTCTCTCTCTCTCTCTCTCTGTGTGTGTGTGTGTGTGTGTATGTGTAGCAGAGAAGGAAAAAGGGGACAGATAAAGTGTGTTTGATAAACGAGTGCCTGACTCTCTTTCTCCTGGTGATGAATGATATAAGTCCTGGAGACAGAAAGAGATAGGCAGAGAGAGAGGGAGGAGGAGAGGATGACAGAGAAAAATAGAAAACGTATAGAAAAATAACAAAATAAAAAGGAAAAAAGACAGAAGAAAAGGATGATAGATAGATAGATAGATAGATAGATAGATAGATAGATAGATAGATAGATAGATAGATAGATAGATAGATAGATAGATACACAGATATATATAGAAAGAAATAGAGAAAGAAAAGTAGTAAAAGTAAAGAAAAAGAATAAAAGAAATAAGAAGGAAGACAAAAGAGTAAAGGCAGTGAAAGAGAAGTTAAGAGAAAAAAGAAAAGGGGGGGTCAGTTGGTCAGTAGAGGTTGGATACTCAGCAGTGCAGAGCGGTGCTCCCAGTGCACTCTGGGAAATGACAGATTTTTGCGAGCGATCGATAGTCTTCTCTCCGGCAGCCTAACTCTCCTCCTGTGGTTTCTCAGGCTATTAATCCGACTCTCTGTAATTTCCTCCTGCACTGAGGGACAGAGAGTGGGAAGAGGAATCTGGGCTCCAAACAGCCGGCCATTAGTGTGACACAAAGCAATGCTGGTGATGCACGGATTTTATTTTTAATCACAGATTCTGCTTAATTACACGATGTGCTCTTTTAGATTCTTAAACAACAATCAAGCTTTTTAAATGTGACTCAAATAAATGATTGTATTTGTCTGCTCACTACGGGTAGCAGCCAGAGCACCTGAACATTATAACATGCAAATCTACTGAAGCTAAGCAGGTCTGGGTCTGGTTAGTCCTTGGATGGGAGACCTCCATGGTAAAGCTTGTGTGGATCCCAATACCAGAGGGACAGGGATGTCACTGGTGTCATCAGTCTAACCAAACCATGGTCCTGATTCCCCGAGGTCAGAGAAAAATGTCTATAAGAGTAGTGGTGTTACCCCGATATTATGATGTTATCCCCTCTCTAATAACTAATGAGCAGTGAGAGTTCTGCTGGACTGGCTGCCATCACATCATCCAGGTGCTTGCTGACCATTGGAGGTGGTTGAAGTGACTCTAAAGCCTGTTGTTTGCCTTGAGTGTCTGTAGAAATGTAACTGGGAGTAAGTAAGTGGTAGATAACTGTTTAGCTTTATTCAATGAGCTACAAGTGTGAAATAATCTAAAAGACATCCAGCTTATCACTGGAGATGAATGCATCTATGTTCTCTACTCAAAGTGTACAAGTCAGCAAGGGGATGTGGAGTGGTGCCTCTGGCAGCTTCTCTTTCTTTAACGTCTTGTGTGTTGTGGTGCGTTGCTGACGTAGACATTCACCTCCACAGCGGCAGTGTACACTCCTCAACTACATACACACACATCCTCCCCCACAGCGAGTGCTCTGAACTTCCTGTCTGTCTCAGCTGCACTCGTGTACTTATGAAAAATTTAGAACCAAAATCTGAGGAATCTGCAAAAGCTCTGTGCTTGTCTTGGGTGAAGTTTGCCTTGATTAGGAATTCAGTACCATACCGATAACTGATGCATACATGTTTTGCTTTCTTTTATAAAATGACTCATCAACCAAGCAACCCTACAGCAGATTTCACTCTGTATTAGCAGTCTTCCCAACGTCTAACTTTGCTTTAAACAAAGATTTCTGGTTGTGATACTTCAGCAAGATTGAGCAAGAGTGCTGGTTTAGTCTTAACAGCGATGTTAGCCTGTTTCAGTGATATGATGATAGAGCTACATGATAAATTACATCACAATACACTTTTGAATAGATTTTCTATCTTATGGGTTAGACCAGTCATAGAGATATTGGTGAAGATTGACAGATAATATGGTTACAGTGTGAAGGAAATGAATTTTATAAAACCTTTTTTTTAGTATATGCAGCACAAGTACATGATTCTGGTATTCAGACTGCACATGGGAGGCACCATTAACACACAGTTGTGCATAGTAAAAAATAGCTTATTGGGTATCAGCCCAATGCACCAAAGTCTTTTTTGGTAACATGTACTTTTATTGCATTTTTGATGAAACATTCATTTAATTATTTTTTTTTTCGCTAATATGGATTTTAAAACATGCTCATCAATGTCCATTGCCTTTTCTAGGACGTCTACTATTCCCATCGGCCCAAGGAGAAAGTCCGTGTGGACAGCAACAATGAGAACTCAGTGCCGAAGGACTTTGAGAACATAGACAACAGCAATTTTGGCAAGCCCACCAAACACAAACAGGAGCTTTTAGAAAAGGCCCATGCCCAACGAGGTCTGGCCAAAAGCTCCAATGAAGTTGTCCGGTATGGTCCAGCCGAAGGTGGCCCAAATGGTACACGGATGGAGATCCGGCCAGGCTCTTCCCACTCCACCCCGCACCCCCAGCGGGCCCAGCCACACCGCCACCATGTTCAGCAGTCCAAACGGCCGGCCATACCCACAACAGACATCAAATATGACCAGCCACCAAAATGCGAGATCACTGGCAAGGAGGCCATCTCAGCCCTCTCACGTGCCAAGACCAAGGAGTGCCGGCAGCAGATAGCTGAGGTGTACTGCCGACACAAAGAAAAGCAGCTCATGCCTGAGAAAGTCACTCGCTACTGCCCCCTAGAGGGTGAGTATGCCCTCAATTGTTCCTGTGTCTCTATAGCTTACAGTAACTTATGCTGTGTTCTGAACCACATTGTCTAATCTGGGTGACCTGAATTAACACCTGAATGCAGTTTGAGTGGCTTGAAAGAAGTTTTGGAAATACATAAAAAAAAAAATTAGCTGACTGTTGAGTTCTAGTGTTAGCACTATTAGCTTTGAAACTTTAGGTTCAAACTGAAGTAGCAAAATATGGACTCCACAACTGATCTGGCTGGGGATGCACAAAATTAAAAAAATCACCAAAACCAAACTGAAACATTTGGCTGAATACTGAACAAGGCTGTTCATTTCTATGAATCATTATAAAATTAGTACTAAGCTATTTCCCAAAATAAGTCCTATATTTAGTCAGGAATGAATGTCTGTAGTTTAATAAGCTGGTTTGACATCATTAGGTTTAATAACATCAGTTTAATTGATTATTCTTATATTTGTATATAAAACAAAGACAATAAGATATGAATATCTATGAAGATGCATGTATGTTACATTATTACAAATATTTAATAAAATGATGAAAATGGCTAATATGAATGATGTAACAGAAACACTTCACATTTCTTCTGGTAATTGTGAGATGGTCCCTAACACTGCAGCTGCTGGAGCACAAACACAAAGCTAAGCGGCTGTATTCTGTCTTCATCGTAACAAGTGTAGTTTAGTAAAGGCTGTGCTTGTAGTTTGTTGTCTTCTTCTATTTTACCACAAAACTGTAACTGTGATAGTGAATCTGTTTTGTTAACTGGTGAGAAAAAGCACTACTCTGAATGACAAATAAGGTAACAGTGTCATTAAAGATCATTGTTCGGTAAAATTATTCAGTCTTTACACTTGTTTTCAGCCAAATAATTTTGGTTGCCAAATATTTAGTACATCCCTAGTTTTGACTGACTGACTTCATGAGGGATAAGTGAAAAATTGTGGATTTTTTTTTCCACTGATACAAGATGCACTGACCACCCAGTCAGCTTCTGGTGAGACATTCTGTGGTGTTAGGTGTTGGTAGAGTAAATAGACCAATAAGCCTTCTATAGGGATAATGACTGTTTAAAGGCTTCAGCTATTTTAGTCAAACAGGAAAATATTATCTGAGCGGCGTCAGAATTTAGGATAAATAATACTAAAGATAATGGTGGTTTTCCTGGATTAATTGCAGGGCTGTCAACAGAGGTTTATGGAGGGGCTTCATTAAGACTTACAAGGCTGGCAACAGACAGCCACAGCACTGGTAATTACAATCAGAGACAGGCTGGAAATGAGATTCTGGATTTCCATGTGAGGTTAGACACTTGTAGTTGCTGTGCTGTGCGACTTTTTTTTCTTTCTTTCCTTTTCATTTTTTTCTCACTTTCCCTTCAGACTACAGAAAACATATTCATGCAGTTATTCAGTGCTTAGTGTTCTGCACACAAATCAGTGTGGTGGATGCGTTTAAATAGAGCAGTGACAGATCTGTGCAGGCCTCCAGGCTCCTGCCCCGGAGAACTTTCCGGAAGCCCCAGTGACTTCTGACAGATTTGACAAGGCCATCACTACAGAGACAAGAGTCTGAGACTTGGAGATGTTAGAGGAGGAGGCGGGGCGAGAGGCTTCTAAATTCAGCTCATTCTGTAGAGTTCAGCTAACCAGCTACATTATTTCTGCACATATTTAATGCACATTTATTCAATGAATTTAACATTTTGGAAAACAGTAAATGTAGAATGTGCTTTTCAAAAGTTATGGTGTTACATTCGGAAAATAAACAGCAACTGTATAACTAAAATTTAGAGAAAATATTTATCATTTTCTCAGAAGTGAATTTATGCAACAATTGGCAGTCCTCTCTCTGGCTGGGTAGATGGCGCAGGTAAGCGCGTTGGTTACCCATTGATGGTGTATCAGCGGTAGTTCAAAAAGAGGCGGTGGCTGTATCACACACAGCAGAGGAGGCTTGTGCTTGTCTTCACCCTCCTAGAGTCAGGGACAGTACAAAGTGATGGAGAGAGCCCCCTAGCGGATGGGATGGGTTAATTGGCCAACACTGGAAAATTGGCCAAAATACAAAAAAAGCAGACTAACAGTTAATGAAAACTGTCATTACTTGAATACAAATGTACAAAGATATAAAGTACAGTATGTGTCATTAGATTAACAACTGAGTCTGGTTCAGAAACTTATACAATAAAATGAGCAAAAACACTATTAAGACTAAATATTAGACATGTCTAGAGTCTGTATTACACGTCAATATTGTCAGATGTTCCTGAAACACCTGACTGACTCTGCTCTGGTGAGAAGTCTGATGAGAAGTCCTTTAGACAACAGATTTGAGGATGCTGATTGGCTAAATTACTGTTGCTATACAAATTATCTTGTGTCAGCAGGTCAGTGATTGGCTGCGGATTCAAGGATGCTGGTTGTCTAAATGTCTGTTGCAATGCACAAATCTTGTCCTAGCAGATCAGTGACTGGCTGCTGCTTCTCTGACTGGCTGATATTTCTGTCACCTCAAAAGAGAGAATGAACCAGGAAGCTAACTTCCCCCAATATATGTTATATGTTACATGATACTGTGCATCTTTAGCACATATATACTTGAAATGCACATATATTAATCCTTTTATAATGTTTATTTAAAAAATTTCCAACACACACACACACACACACACATATATATATATATATATATATATATAATTATTGGATGGGGCTTTCGTCACTGAATGCTTTGAAGGCAGACAGCAGTGGTATTCTGCCACAATGCCTTAGCCTACATGAAAGCTAAGTCGGTATAGACAGACTCCAGAAAAAGCCTTGAATTTAAAATGAGCAGGGTTTCTAAGAATGCTTAGTGGCTTGACCATCTAAAAATTACTTCCAGGATATTCACTGGGACCTCCTGTCATGACCGCACTGCAGAATAATTTCATATTCAACTTTATATAGAGCGACCTAAGACATAGGACCAATTTATGTCTGGATTTCAGAAGAAGGTTGAAATTGAATCCAGGCCTTAAGACTGGCATATTGATTCTCATAGACTCATAAGTATTATTATTAATTGCTCAATTTTGTAACTACTTATACTTATACATATATTTGTAATTAGTCTTGTAGTGTCATTTCTTTTAATACATACTGTACATAATACAATGAATCCAGGTTATTATGACTATATATATATATATATATATAGATTGCAGAGCCCATAGACAAACGTATGTGATCTATACGTAGCAAAGACGGAGCACTGAAAAAATGAGCATGGTCATTATTCTTTGTGGGTGGAGGACGACCCAGCTCTAATGAGAGGGCAGCTGCAGACCGAGTGGGCGTTGGCACTGTGTTTGAAGTGAGGCTGGTCCGTTCCTCTCCTTAAACACTGAGGGTTAAAACCTCCAGGACTTGATTAGAGGAGCTAACTGGTTTGTGCCTGCAGTCATGGACCTTCATAGGCTCGTCCTGTAGCCCCCCGAAGCCACTGGCTGTGGTCCTGGGCAGGGCTGTGCAGAGGTCAGGACAGTAAGGACACGCTCAGATTATAGTCATTACTCCAATACAGGCCATGTCATCATCAGCCTACATCCACCACGTGGCCTCATGCCAGAATCGCAGAACATGGGGTGTAACTTTATACCAGTCTTAAAATTAACCCGGCTGCTCTGTAACCCAGCGTGGCCTTCTTTAGAAGCACCATATCATTGAAAACATTAACATCTGTTAATGTAACTACAAATCAAATCCTTGTACACTACTTCTGTTGGTCCTCCTGTCTCAAAATTGTCATGGCTAGTGGTATAAACAGGGCAAAATGGTTTAAATCTACACCAATAACATGAGTACAATTTGTGTTGACAGCTAAATATCTATATTTTGGTCATTTATCTCAATAAGTAGTTGAATTATTACATGCTTTTGTAACTTTACATGTACACTTCTTTAGAAGCAGCCTACTGAGTTTACATCTTTAACTTAATTTGAGAGGTTGTTTTTTTTAGAATTTGTGTTTTTCATATGCAAAGCTGGACAAATTGTAGTGAAAATAAGTTAACACATACTTTAGTGGATATAAATATTATAAGTAGTGTCAGGATCAGTGGCAGCTGGTGAAAAATCTTTTAGGTGGGGCTGTTTGAGGCATATTCAGTTTTGTTACTGAGACAAAAGTCAGTGACTAATTGGCATTAAAACATCAGCAGACTTTATGATGAAATGAACATAATGAAATTTAAATTTAGTTAATGAAAATTGTCATTAGTTGTGCAAATGTACAAAGATATAAAGTACATTTTGTATCTTTAGATTATCAACTGAGTCTGGATCAGAAACATAAACAATAAAATGAGCAAAAACACTATTAAGACTAAATATTAGACACTTCTGGTTTCTGTATTACATGTTAATAATGTCCAGTGTTCCTAAAACCACTGACTGACTCTGCTGTGGTGGTAAATGAAGTCCTTTAGACAACAGATGGGAGGACTCTGATTGGCTAAATTTCTGTTGCTATGCGTATCTTGTGTCAGCAGATCAGTGATTGGCTGCTGATTCTCTGACTGGGTGATATTTCTGTCACCTCAGAAGAGAGAGAGAATGAACCCGGAAGCACATTTCCCCTCAACATATTTTTTTATTACGTATTGTTGTGAATGTTTAGCACACACATATTTTAAATATGCAGGTGTTGATTATTTTAAAAATGTTTATTTTAAAAATGAAAATAAAGAACTATTTCTAACATGTAAGGCAGTGCCCTACCACCCTCTATTGGCCAGCTGCCACTGGTTAGGAGTATATACAGTTTAAAATGCATAGTGAAATATCATAACAGATATCACATCATAACAGCATCAGATTATGATATATTACACAATGTAGTCAAAAAATACAGCAGTCTGTGTATTGTGATGTGACTGAGCACAGTTCAGACAGCAGGAGATCAGTACTGTCTCTACAGTAAGGAGACTCATTGTAGAGTCTTACTGCAGTGGGTAAAAAAGATCTCACATGGCACTGTTTAACTAATTTAACAACAGATCATGTATAAACAAACTTTAAAACCTTTCAGAATTGTTACACTCCTGTTAAAGACAATACAATCTGAAAAATGAGGTTTTCTCATGACAATACGATACCATCACGAAGTGGGAAGACGTTCTGTCAGCAGCCCATGTGTTTACACGATGGAGCATTTTTAGAAAGCCACACTCGCCCAAGGCCTTGCCCTTGCGGTCTGCTGTGGGCTATTTGTGAGTGCTCAGTGTACAGTCTGACCGGAGGGTAAGCGATGGTGTCTTATGACCAGCTACAGCTGAGATGGATCCACTGAAACACTTCAAGTCCAATACGTGATGCTGCACTCGGGATATGTGGCTACGGGTGCCAAGACAATAATAGCGCATCTAATGTTTCTCAGAGCTTTTAGCTCTGAGATTTGTTGCTCCATAGGCTATGATGCCCATTGCATCCTGCCTGCAGAAGAGGGCACGGATGTGGCCAGACCCTACTGCTGCCCCTGCTGGTGCACATCTCTAATGGGTTCACTGGAGCTTCTCTAATGCGTCCCTGTGCTGTGAAAAACTTTCTCTGCTGGAATCACTTTAAAGCCTTGTTCTAGCTTAGCCTGACTGAGCCAAATGCTCATATGTCAGTATTCTAGTGCTTGTTCTGTGTGTTCACCTTGCTCTTCTGGACATACATCCACTTTACTTATATGCGTAGACATTCCACCCATTTCTCTTTCATCAAGGGTGTTCAATTTGCTGTAGTAACATCCTTTTCTCATGGGAAGACTTTACACTTGCTGTGAGTATGATTGTACAGGATGTCCAGTTTACTTCTTTACCCAAACAATCATGAATAACTTTAATACTAATGAAGATCTGGTGATGAAATTTGGACTAAATATACGTCAGTCTGTGTGAAAAAGACTGAATTTACAGCATGTGCTGACAATGTCCACCATTAGCGTCCAAGTACACTTGAACCCAACACTCCATGCTGTATTTTTACTGAAACATCTGGCTTATTTAGGTGCCTATTGAGTAATGTTGTAGTCAAGACCGCATTGTCCGAGTCCAAGACCTTCCCGAGACCACAGAGGACCGAAGCAAGACCAAGACTTTGTGGAGTCGAATCCAAGACCAAGACCGAGTCATTTAGGGGTCGAGACCGTGACAAGACCAAGACCAATGAACACTGAGACCGGGTCGAGACAAATAAGAGGCCTTACAGATAAACTAACATCAACACTGTGCCCAGACCAGTACTCAACAAAAAATAAGCCAGGACTAAACAGCCAATATACTAAAATGTATCAACAACAACGAAAATTCAAATAAATAAATGTATTATGCATTTTTAGAACAGTGCATTATTAACACACAAATTCAAAAAAGCTGTCTAACAGGACTTTAACTGCACATGTAACAAGAAAATCAAAAAGTTCCCACCACAAAAATTTAATTTAAGCACTTTTCAAGCACTTTCAAGACATTGCCAGGTGTTTTCAAGCACCATACAATTAGAAACAAATCCATAGTCATTACATACTCAAGTAAACAAATCCATAGTCATTACATACTCAAGTATTTTTCTACCATAGCTTCAACAACACACAGAAAACAATTCAGTGTGCAAATTCCAGGACTATGTCTGCAGAGGAACTCAATGTGATTATTAAATCCAAACTTTATGACCGATGAAGTGGTGGACATGTCGGTGCAGAAGACGGCCTAGCCTGTACTGGTCAGCCGGTCTTGTGTCGAGACCAGTATAGTTAATAGTGCTGCTTGTGTGTGTGTGGTGGTGGTGGTGGGGTGATTAAAAATACTCTTAATTCATTGGTTGTATCTAAAGTCACTCATACAGGGCTCCAACAGTGTTGTGCAGAGGCGAGACCAAGAAAGATGACAAAGCCGAGTAAACATGAAGCCGAGAAAGTGACACGACCAAGTAAAAATGTGCTCGAGTCCGAGACGAGTCCAAGACCTTGAAAATGCGGTCTCAAGACTAAGACCGATCTCGAGTACTACAACACTACTATTGAGTTCTAGTGTTTGTTAGCAATGTTAGCCTCACAGCTGCAGTTCCCAACTAAAGAAGCAATGTTTGGACTCCAGACATGTCTTTACTGACAGTCTGCAGTTGAAGTAAAAAATTGTGTGAATGTAATTTCTGGGTGAACCATTCATTTAAAGAGAAAAATAAAGTGAATGAAAAAGTAAAAATGAATAAAAAATACATGATATGCATGATTTATATGTAAATGTACATACAGATGTTTTTCATAAGCATGTCTGTTCCATGTCTGTGGGATTCTCCTGAGGACCAAAATGACAGAGTTTGTATTGTGTGTGTGTGTGTGTGTGTGTGTGTTCAGGTAAGGCGAGTATGAACGTGCACTGGGAGGAAGACTCCATGGAGACGGTGCCAGTGGTCCCAGTGCGGATCGCTTTTGTGTTGGTGGTCCACGGCCGAGCAACCCGCCAGGTTCAGCGCCTCTTCAAAGCCATTTATCACACGTCACACTTCTACTACATCCATGTGGATCAGGTACAAACACACACACACAGACTACTACATCTCACACTTCTAATGCGTCCCCATGGAGTCATATAGACTGTACAGCATGATGACATCAGCTCACCTTCATCTGATGTCATTTTCATTTTGAAAAAGAAACATGAAAGTTAACAAAGAAACATTGTGGTGTTCCTTTAGGTCAATCCTGTTAATTCATTTCATTCCTGAAAATGTAGACAAACACATACACTACGGTCAAATGTTTTAAGACAGTTTAAGTTTTAGAACAGTTCTAGAGTTTTAGAATGTTTCAGGTATGTGTTAGTTAGTCAGGGGTTCATCCTACAGCAAGATAAAGACCCAAAACATGAGTCAAAAACAACAAGATGGTCAGCTTGAAAACATGGAGTGGAGCACAGTCTCAGACTTAAACCCCATTCAGCTGATTTGGGATGAAGTGAAAAGCAAAGC
>BRDA01001809.1:0-12840 GCA_036984385.1 Crenuchus spilurus
GAGGTAGTATATTTAAGTTTTGTACGTTAATGCCCAGTGTCAAAACTAAGTCTAGGGTATGATTACAGTAATGTGTGGGTCCTGATACATTTTGGATGAATCCAACAGAGTTTATGATTGAAGTGAATGCCTTCACAGCATCACAGCATCACACAGCATCACACACATCACACACACACCATGACACCATAAAACACAGCATGATAGTCCCGACGGGCACCGTTCGCCCCATATCCGCAGTTTCTTCAGGAACTGCACATCTCTAGTATTGTATACTGTTACCCGATTTATATTCTTCTTCTATCGCCGGATTTTTGTCCCGCTTCTTGTCCAGCAGTTTTCAAGATATCGACACCGTTCCAACTCCAGATTGTTCGGTTCGATTGTGTGATCCGGGCTTGTATATAGTATTTTGATCAGATGTGCGGTATTCCTAAACACTTCCTTAAGCTGTGAATTTTTTCCCATTAAGGATGAATGTGGAGCAAAAATGCATGCGCATCTACTGTACTTCTGCTTGACCAATTCGCACCGTTTTGGATACACTATATCAGGGCAGGCCCCAGAGCACAAATTCACTGTTGTTTCAACCCACACTCGATTATTTGTCATTTTATTTCCATCCCTTTTTTGTCATTGACTTCCATTCATTTTCGCCCATGCTCATCTACTGTATTTCTGCTTGACTGATTCGCACCGTTTCGGATACACTATATCATGGCAGGCCCCAGAGCAGAAATTCACTGTTATTTTGATCCGCACTTGTTTATTTGTCGTTTTATCTCCATCCCTTTTTTCGTCATTGACTTCCATTCATTTTTGGCCATGCCAAATTCCAGGTTTCCTTTTACCAGACTACCACCAAAATTGATATACTCCATCAGGGCAGACAAATGGAGCTCTAGTCCAGAGCCATACTGACGCACACCCCTCTGTGTCATCTTTTCATCCCTCGTTCCTCCCATTGACTTCCATTAATTTTCACATACACTCAAGCCACAGAGTTTGTGTCCCAACAGCCACCAAAATTGATGCATTCCATCAGGGCAGAGCCATACTTACCCGCACTCATCTTTTTGTCATCTTTTCATCCCTTGTTCCTCCCATTCATTTTCACATACATACATGGCAACTAGGGGTGCAGGAAAAAAAAAAAAAAAATCGCTCCAAGCTCAAATCGCGTTTCTCACATTGAACGATTCAGAATCGATTCTCCTTTTCAAAAAATCAATTTTTTGTGGGGGTGCGGATGTGCCTTCTCAGCCACCGTAGTGCTAGGCAAAACAAGGAAGCAGCGTGGCCATTTGGAAACACTTTTGATTTTACAGTCAACCCAGCCCAGGTAAGAAAGGGCTTGACGTGACTCATGCGATTTGCAGAGATTGCAACGGTAAAGTATTTCGTTTGGATTTGAAAGAATCGGAAAAAAATCGATTTGTGACCCCAAGAGGGCTTCATGAGCTGAAGGCACGGTCGTAATTTGGGGGTGGGACGGGACATGTCACTTTCGCTTTTTAAAAAGGCAGTTTTGGTCCCCTGTAGTTTTTACTTTCCAAAACCAATGTTAGGTAGTATTAAAAGGAGACGAGTCGAGCAGTAGAATCAGCAGAAATCGAAGACACTCAATCTGAAGCCTGTTTAACTTTAGACCACGCACAAGCTCATCGATTGGCTCTCCTGTTTCTTGGTAACATGTGATTGGCTGTCCCTGCTGTCACTCCAAACAGCGTTTAACATTTGAATGTGTCTGTGTGGCTACCAGTCTGTGATAAGCACGTTTACATGCCTCTAAGATGAACTATTGTCAAAAAATGAGGTCTGTTGACCATACAGTCCAAACATAAGTGTAAAATTGGTGTTAATGCTTTGGAGTGAAGTTGACTGAAAAGTTTAGTTATTTTGAAGGAAGAATAAATGTACACTGTTATATAAGCTGCACACAGACTACTTTTCATTGCGTCATTTTGTCAGTGTTGTCACATGAAAAGATATACTTAAGTATCTGCAGAAATGTGAGGGGTGTACTCACTTTTGTGATACACTGTACCTCCATTATTACTTTTCTTTGCATTTTAAACATCCCCTTTTGTCTACTACTTTTTAACTCCTTGTGGTTTTAACACCACAGTAATATGCTCAAAATGTCTGTGGTGTACACAATGTGACCAGGAAAATCATGAAAATTAACAGGGGTGCCCACACTTTTTCATACCACTGTATGTGGGTTTCCTAAGAACAGCAATTCTGCAGTCTGGCTAAGTGTTAGGAACAGAACAGGCAGATTAAAATGTATTTGTTATTCAATATAAATCATCCAGCTGAAATTGAGAATTAAAAAGAAAGGTCACACTTTATAGTTTAATTTTGGGTTTGTGTACCAAATCAAGCTGTTCAAATAAATATTTACAACCTTATGTACACCTTTTACAGTACACAAACAATAGTGATTTTACATTCAGTATTTAGTCTTTTCAGAATGTTTTAAACAGTCAAATACCAATAACAGCTCATATGATGGCACATGCTGCTGGGAATATTGTGTGTAAAAACATTTACTGCTCTAACATGCAGTACTTCATCTTCTCAGTATATAAATAAACATTTGTTCTCATGTTTGAACAACAGAACAAAGGATTGTGTTAAGTTCAGCTGCCAGTTTCACACTCCGAAATAATTTCAGCAGAGGATGTGCACAATGTAAAAAAGTCAAAATTCAATGACCTATCCTAAGCTGTGAGCCAAAACAATACCCCTGTATGAATTGCCCTAATGTACAACCACTGATTTTAGCTTTTTTAATTAGAATGCTTTTCCCCCACTTTTATTGTACACCCACACTAGCATGTATGAATTAGCTCTACCTAGCACAACTGCTTTTTAATTCCTGTCAAAAAAGATTGTTTAGATGTTTAGCACATTTCTTGCGTTTTATATGTTGATTTTTTTTAGGGCAGGAACTTGATGTAACACGAGCAACGCATTGCAAATTCATTACAATTTCCTCACCGATAGCTTCAGATAGTCCAGTTATCAGCTTTATGGCATAGCACAGGCTGGAAACAGCATCACGCTAACCCAAAATGTAAGTCACGCTGCTTTGGAACAGTAACTGAGGACTTAATGCCTGTTTGGACAGGATTTGTTTTAGATTCCTTAGCTGCAGAAATAATGCCAGGTTATATTAATGCTGTGCAAACAAATGTGTGAAAATACTCTGTGGAAACTGTCGAGGTTGTGGCAAACCT
The DNA here is from genome assembly GCA_036984385.1 of Crenuchus spilurus. Taxonomy (NCBI): domain Eukaryota; kingdom Metazoa; phylum Chordata; class Actinopteri; order Characiformes; family Crenuchidae; genus Crenuchus; species Crenuchus spilurus. The sequence goes on from BRDA01001809.1 coordinate 3,246, forward strand.
AAGGTGCTATACAAATGCACAACACTCATATCCAGAAGACTGCTTGGAGGTGCAATTTAAGCATTGTGTAACGTAACCCATAGCCAATATACTGTATATGTGCTAGGAATATCTAGCCTGCTCATATTCAAACTCACCATTATTACTGGAAGTAAATGATAATATCAGTTACAGTCATGTTCTAGTACTCCATCAGTGGTTATGTGTTATGCCAGTGGGTTTTTGGGTGTGGCGGCAGTGAGTAACGACTAAATTACCGCATCTGTCATTTATACTGACATTTCTTATCCTGTACGAATCCACCATAAATATTAGACATGTGATAATATTACCTCACCTCCTCATGTAAAACTAATCCCATCTGAATAGTGCTGAAAAGAAAGGAAATCTAAACCATATTAAATGTACTCTAGACAAGAAAATTATTCTGTTTAGCAACCAGTTCTACACATAGCTAACAGGCTAAAAGCTGAATCCAATGATATTCAAAGATAGACACTAAGTTGAAAGGACAACAAAGAAATAAATGAGATGCAGATTTGCTTCTAGATTAAGACATTGAGTGCACACCTTTAAGATTAAACCACACTCAATACCACAACATTTCCACCCATTACATGAAACATGGTTTCACTTAAAAAACTTAACACTACCTACTAGGGGTGTGCATCTGTCCAATAAATGACAATCTGATATGTATCTCAATTCATGCGGTACAATACAATTAAAAAACGATATATTTTAAATTGGACCGATTCGGTTCGGTTCGATTTAGTAGGATTTCGATACAATTCGGTTCAGTATAATAGGGCAGGGAATAATACTATTTGCTTGTTTAAAATAGATAATTTTACATTGATTCAACAAAAAGTTAATACTAAAAATGTGTTTTGCTTGCTTTCAGTTAGATTAATGAAATACTAGAGAACAAGTATAGTGGTATTTGACATGTGAATTCAGAACCAGTAAAATACTGTCGCTTTGGGATGTGGTTCCACGGCTCCAATGTTTTAAATAAGTCCCCAAAGCCCTCATTCTCCACCACACAGCATAGTCTTAAGTCTTTGACAATGAACCGAGTTATTGAAGCCCTTATTACTTTGCAAACAGCAACCATTTTGTCTAGTTTTCCGTTCTTCGTGTAAAAACCGAACTTGTCTGTGACACAGGGTTGCCAGGTTCAACAAAAATATCCAGCCCAAAGTCAGTCTAAAACCTGCTGTTCAGAAGCTTAACTAGCCCAAAATATGTCTGTCACACATTTGAAGCAAATGGCAAAACAACTGAGTGTACGACTTAATAAATTCCTTATAAACAAAATACTATCAGTCCATCAAACCTTTTTCTTTTTCCCAGTCCTTGCAATACCGCCTCCCATATTTCACAATTTACCTGGCATATTAGCTAGTGACTGTTTTCTCTTCACCCTCTCTCTCTCTCTCCTTTTCAGGCTATCTTTCCTTATATTGTTATGTTCTCTTCGTTGTTATTGTTGTATTCAAACTTCCTTAGTGTCGCCTTATGCACGTTTGCCCGCCATGTTGAAGTAATATTGTAGACAGCACCCACTTTTTTGTTGTTTTTTTGGCAGCCGTGGTAATTTTAAAAAAAGCCCAACTGTTCAAAAATTCACCCACGACTGGATTTTCAAACAAGCCCAATTTGGCGTGAAAAACGCAAACCTGGCAACTCTGGTGTGACGAGACGTGACTGTGATGAATATTGCGACAGTGAGAGAGAGAGAGAGAGAGAGAGAGAGAGAGAGATCAGCAATATCAAATCCATTAACAGTTATTTAATCGGGCATCGGTCGGTTTATGCTACAAACAGACCGATTCAGGGGTCCATGTACCGATGTATTCACATCGTTTAAGTCAAAACCGGACTTCCAATTCAAATCGGTTATTATTTACACCCCTACTACCTACATACACACACCCACACCTATTTACTGCTGCTACTACATAAATATTTGCATCTTTAATGTGGCTATTTTTAAAATAGTCATAGTTCATAATCTTAACTGTTGGACAGTTGATATCTTTAAATTTTGGTCTATTTTAATTGTTTCTTATGCCTATTATCATTGTGTGATGTTGAGGACTAGCAAAATAAGAATTTCATTGTACAGTGTAATTTTGTTTACTATGCATTTGACAATAAAACTCTTGAATCTTAATACTTAACCATGCTGCATGTTAATGAATGAAATGTTCAAAATTCAAGTCATGTACTGTAACATTTTCAAATAACTATGGATTACATAAATGACATTTAAAAGAACAGACATGTTGAGCAGGAGAATATAAAAATGTGTGTGTTGCACCAAATAAGCATTTGGCAATCAGTTTGGTATCGAGTATTGTGACAATAAACTTGATATTAGTATCAAAGTCAAGATTCCGACATTGTGACAACCCTAATAGCAACACAAACCAGATTAGGCTCAGTATCAACTTGAATATCAAAAGAATAATACTCAGAGTTGGCCTAGACTGGTATTAAACCAGGTAGGCACATTTCAACACAGAACATGGTTCATTTTCAGCTCCTAAGGGAGTTACTTACTTTTCGCTTCACATCAGATGCCACGCTGAAGAGAAGAGAAATGTAGAAGCCCAGTTCAATCATATAGTACCAGTACTGAGAGGGCAGAAGAGTCTGAGAGAAAAAAAAAAAAAAAAGAGACAGAGACAAGGTGATCTCATCAAACATTTTAGGTGCTAAATCCACCAGAAATCCAATCAAGCCTTTCAGTCAACTCAAACACACTGCAGAACATGGCTTCCAAATCCCAATCTCCTGGAGTAATCCCGCACAGCACAATATCCATTCTGCTCCACCTCACTCAGCTAATTAACCACTCTTAAGAATAAGGTGTGTACTAGAGCCAGTAAACTCAATATAGTGCAACTCAATATAGTGCAGGGTAAGACTACTCCAGAACTAAGATTAGGACACACGGCCCTAGAAACATGTCCAGCTAATCTGCTGGTATAACACATTATTTAAAAAATGCTATGTATCAGGGTTCTTGCAGCTTTCAGCGAGTTAAATTTAAGACCTTATTAAGACCTTTTAAGACCATTCTCAGTGAAATTTAAGACCAACATGACAAATTGCCAAAAACATTCTAATTCTATATAGAGAGGTCATCCATAAGCTGCAAAAACAGAAAAAAAAACCCATCTGAGAAATTGCTACAATATTAGGAGTGGCAAAATCTGTTTTTTGGTACATCCTGAGAAAGAAAGAAAGCACCGATGAACTCATCACCTGAACGCACACAAAAGACAACAGTGGTGGATGATCACAGAATTTCTGGTGAGACGAATAAAACTAGCTTTGATACAGATTACATGCATAAAATTTGAGCTCGGGCTCGACGTTGTCGGGTGTCACAACAATAAAAATGTGAATAAAGTACGTGCTTTAAACACCAGAAGCTTCACAAACACGGTGCTTGTCCGGCACCTTTTGCTTTGCACTTTATACCAAATAAGAAAAAAAGGAACCTAGCATGGCTTGCAGCATCACAACTTAAATATCCTCCAAATAGATATATACAGTGCCTTGCGAAAGTATTTGGCCCCGTTGAACTTTTTCATATTTTATCACCTTACAACCACAAACTTAACACTGGAAAGGCTGAGGTTTTTTGAGATCCTGAAGAATTTCTGAAAAATCCCCCTCCCTCTTGTGGGCTATCAGCGAGTTATTGTTATGTTAACTATTGCCAGGATTCATCCCCCACAGGGTTGGGCTCAGAGAAGGAGAGCCTTTTCTGAGAAAGCTCAAAGAAAGAGTGTGCAGTGTGTGTATGTTATTGTGTTATTTATTATGATAAATAAATGTATAATAAACTATAATTCGTTCTCTGGTAAAGTTATTCTGTCTTATTTATAAAACCAGCCCTCCGTCTGCTTCTCTGTGTGCGAGTCTGTGGGCACGCTGCAATAATAATATATATTGTAATATATAAGATTATAATATATTACAGTTAATTTCAGTGTCTACGTAAGGTAAAAATAATCCATTGTATTTTATTTGTTAGATAACAGGGGAATGAAACGAAACATAGTTTATTATACATTTATTTATCATAAAAAATAACACAGTAACACAATATAACACAATAACATTCATACACTGCTTTGAGCTCTTCTATAATTCGTTTCATTTTCCTGCTAACGAAATAAAATACAATGGATAATTATTGCTTTACGTAGACACTGAAACTGAATGTAATATATTATAATTATTATCGCAGCGTGCACGCAAACTCACACACAGAGAAGCAGACGGAGGGCCGGTTGTATAAATAAGACAGAATAACTTTACCAGAGACCGAAATAAACAATTACTTGTTTAGTTTCTAAATAAAAGTATCAATTGTATGTGTGCGTATGTGTGTCTTTCTGTGAAAGTGGCGCTGTGTTTTGCTGACGATTATTTTCGTGGCTTTGCCCTGAAGATGCCAATGCATAAAAAAACGATCTAAAATGAATAAATAAATACATTGTCTCTGTGAGGTTCGTTTCATTTTGAAATATAATATAGCATTTGGAGTGTTTGTGTGCCTTTGTGAGATTCTGAAATATTTTCCTCACTTTGTCCTGGAGATGGCAATGCATAAATAAATATCTAAAACGATCTAAAATAAATAAATAAATACATTTTCTCCGTGTTCTTCATTTGATTTTAAAATATAATATAGTATTTTGAGTGTCTTTCTGTGAAACTGGCCTGAGTTTCTGAGAATATTTCCCTCACTTTGCCTAGGAGAGTTTGTCATGTAATTAGCGTATAGTAGGGCGCTAATGGTCTCTCAGCAGGGTGGCGGGTGAAGCGGGTGATTTTCCCCTGATGAGAAATTTCGCTGCATCCGAGCTTCCAGTGTCAAATGTATTTCATTGAGATTTTAAGTGAAAAACCAACACAAAGTACCACGTAATTGTGAAGTGGAATGAAAATGATAATTGTTTTCAAAATTTTATTCAAATAAAAATCTTAAAAGTGTGACGTGCAAAAGTATTCAACAGTACTGTTACCCCTAAACAAAATTCAGTGCAATCAATTGACCTCAGAAATTACGTAATTGTAACATGCACTCCACAAATCTGACCTTTATGAAAGAGTGGCAAGAAGAAAACTATTGTTGAAAGAAAGACACAAGAAGTGCTGTTTACAAGCCTACATGGCTTCTGGCAAACTGTAAATGGAACTCCTTATGTCTTTCTTTCAACAATACTTTTCTTCTTGCCACTCTTTCATAAAGATCAGATTTGTGGAGTGCAGACTTATAGTTGTCCTGTGTACAGATTCTCCCACCTGAGCTGTTGATTTCTGCAGCTCCTCCAGAGTGACCATTGGCCTCTTGGCTGCTTCTCTGACCAGTGCTCTCCTTGCTTGATCTGTCAGTTTAGGTGGACGGCCATGTCTTGGTAGGTTTGCAGTTCAATTCACTAGTGTTCTCTAACAAACCACTGAGGCCTTCACAGAACAGGTGTATTTATACTGAGACTAAATTACACACAGCTGGACTCTTTTAACTAATTAAGTGACTTCTGAAGGTAATTGATTGCACTGAATTTTATTTAGAGGTATCAGATTACAAGGGGCTGAATACTTTTGCACATCACACTTTTAAGATTTTTATTTGAATAAAATTTGAAAACAATATCATTTTCATTCCACTTCACAATTATGTGGTACTCTGTGTTGCTCTATCACTTAAAATCTCAATGAAATACATTTACGTTTGTGGTTGTAAGGTGACAAAATGTGAAAAAGTTCAAGGGGGCCGAATACTTTCGCAAGGCACTGTATATGCTTGTTGAAGTTTTGCACCTGAAATAGTGGGTTATTTACAGCTTTTTCAGTTCCTTAGTGAGGCTTTACATCCACTTATAAGATCAATATAAGTATATATAAGTACACTAATAAAAATTTAAAAATACAACCAACTAATGTCATTATACAGATCATTTATTATTTTTCAATGTTTCACAGCAAATACGATCTGAGCTCATCCAAACTTCCACAAAACGGCTGCTGCATAGTTGCAGGACTTGCCCAACCCTGCAATGCACGAGCCAGTGTTTCAATTACTCCAGTTTCCCTTAGCATTAGCCATGCCTGATGATTACCTCGGCTGACAGTCTGACTCAGCTCTACCTCAGCTTTAAATGAAGTCACCGTGTTTAAACACTACCTTACCTATTTTGTCAAGGTAGTCAAGGTAGTTGTATGCCTCTGTGTATTTGCAATAACACCGGGGAAAGTCACTAGTCGGGAAAAAAAGTCGCTAAAACTAGCTAAGTATAGCGAGAAAACTGCTAAATTGCTAATTTACTTGGCAACCAGTGTTGCCAGATCTCGCGATAGAAACAAGCAACCATTTCCATGAAAACAAGCCCAAAATAAGCCCAGCTGGCAACCCACCACATTCTGTTAAACAGAGACTGCTTGTAAACAGTATAAAAGTAAAACATTTATTATGACATTATACCTAAACAACACCAAAATTATGCTAAACAATTTAATACATTCTTTGAATAACTTAAAATCTTCTAAGATCTGATCAAAATAAAAAGTGCATTTTGTTTGGTGTATTTTGATCTCATTTTCCGTCAAAGTGGATCCAATGAGTTTTCCAAGATGGTCTACAGCACTGATTGATGTGTGGTGAGCTGGGAGATGAGCGTTTCACTCAAAGAAAGCCAAGCCCAAATAAGCAATTTCACGTTTCACAAAAACAAACCCAAAAAAAAACTGCAACCCGCAACTCACGAGATTTGTAAGCGACTTTAGAAAAAACAAGCCCAACGTCACTTACAATAAGCAGACTTGGCAACACTGTTGGCAACAGATGTGTTATCATGAGGTTATCATGGGCTTTGTAGTTCCCACAATGGTAGTCCCACCGAGAAACACAGAGAACAGAACTACATTTACACTGATGCATTTAGTAGACATTAGCAGAGGTTAGCAAAACTAATGTCCGATTAGACTACGCCTTTTTGGAATTAAAAGTAAAAATTTAAGACTTTAATAAATTTAATTTAAGACCTTGGATGGATATCTGGCTGTTTTTAAGACTTTTTAAGGCCTTAAATTTAAAGTTTTGAATTTTAGACTTTTTAAGACCCAGCAGGAACCCTGATGAACCCTGATCTCTGTTGGAGTACAATTTTAAAAATGGAACACTTTCGTGTAAACATACCAGTGTAGGAAATCCCTTCCACATCTCTTCCATTTTGTAGAGCCATGGTTTCTGAACACAGACACATGACCACAGTTTTACAAGCAGTTGTATAGCCACATACATGGATATGACAGCAAGTCACAATTGCAAGTCAAGCACAACTTTACTCACATCAATAAGGGCACCCAGGCCAGCAAGGAAAGCAAGAAGGTAAAATGTAAATCTCCAACTGTAAGAGAATGCACAGCCATCTCAATTATTATGATTATAGATATCAATTATTATTAACATTATTTATAAGCTCTGAAGATAAAAAAATGTGTCCTCTTGCATGTTTAACTTCAGGCTCCTGCAGATGGTGCTGCATGAAGGTGATCAGGCTATAATTACATGCAGGGTAAAAGGATATATAGATTGAAAAGAGGTGGTACAGAGCAGTGAATGTCTACAGGACCTTCTCTTCAGAATTGAGGCTGAAAGTGATGGACAGGGACCACCGGCAGGTTTCACAACTTGTGAAAGAAGATCTCTTCACTTACAGACAAGAATTATTTCTAGAAGTCAACGCAGGTCCTTCACAACCAGTTTGTGAAAGAACTCTCCACAGAGACCTGCAGAGCATCAACATATGGAGCAGAGTTGAGCAAGAGGCCTTCAGCCTTGTGTGTGTCCACCACAGTTCTGAGGAGAATGTCCTGTAGACTGGCATTGTTACCACTGCTGGTAGACCTGTATGACTTCCATACACCTGCACATTCACCTGTTTTATCATTAACATCAGAGACATTCACTGCACTGTACCACATCTTCTACATCTCACACACCCTGCAGGTATTTATAGCCTTATCATGCAGCTCCATCTGCAGCAGCCTGAAAATGAACCACTTCATATATTTTTGCCCACAAGCTCCACTTGTTTTTTCCAACTTTAGAATTTGTTTTTGTTACTGTGCTGATGTGTTTTTTGACTTTACAATAAATAGTTGTACAAGGATACATTGTGAGGACACCAACACAAAAATATGACGATGTGCAGTGCAGAGATGGATGTTATAATAATGCATTGTCTTGAAGCCTCCTTAAAAGCCTCCCAGCTTCTTCCATCCTCCTAAGGACACACGACTCCTTCCATTTCAATGTTAAAGATTATTTTGGTTTACAGTTTTATACAACAACAGTTTACACTTTAGCAATAAAACAACAACTGTTACTTAAGATTCGGTGAAGCTTCAAGATTTTCTTTACAATAAAAAAATGAAAGTTTCTGTTGGTAGGGGACTAGAATTAATTATAGGAAACTGTTTAAAAAAGGTCAAACAAGAAAATGCACATTACTTCACATTGTGTTCACACAAATATAAACAAATCTCTTCCATCTTTTTTTTTTCGTTCAAATTTTGTTAACAATTATTGTGAGAAATCGAATAATAAACCCAGAATCAGGAATTCAGCAGACTGTATCATCACATCTACACAATTCAAAATGAGCTGTTATTGAAGCTTACCATAAATGACTGTATGATCTGATCAACAGTGCTCTGAGATTGTAACAGTGTTAATAATTAGAAGAATTTTTATTTCAAATAATGAAAACATCTTTCCATATTTTTTTTTTCATGAGATGGGTCATCCAGGAAATACATCCAACGCTACTAAACATCTTTAAATATTTTCCCCATCTTATTACATAACAATTCAAGCACAATTATAATTCAGCCAGTATGTAAAAAGGTTTTAATTATTTTACATACAAATAATAATGGTATTAGTATGAAATTATAATCTGGCTCTGAATTTCAAAGAAAACCAAAATTAAAAGCACTTTTCCTTCAACAACAGAAATACAGTAAAGCTGTGTAAGATTTGCTCGTGTGTACAGAACGTTTTCAGTGAAAACTAATGACTAGCTATGCTACTGTGCGACAGACTTGGGAAACAGGGCTAAGAGAGGAATGTGTGTAATTCAGGACATGAGGCAGTCTCATGCCTGGGCATCATCTCGTTTTGGTGTGTGTGTGTGTGTGTGTGTGTACCTGGCCTCTCTGAACTTCTTAAGCTGGTTGGGCCGCTCTTGATTGCGTCGCCTACGGAACCATCTCTGGACTTGCTGCTCTGAATAACCCATCTGTTTACTTAAACTCTCCACCACACTCTATAGAGGGGACATGAGTGTGTGAGACAGAAAGACCTGAGAGTTTGAAAGAGTTTCTGAGAGAACAGCTTCTCTCAACCCACAAAATGTCCTTCAACTTATTCAAACCTTAGTTAAGCTTACTTAAGGTCTCAATGCTTAGTCATTGTACAAACCGGATTCCAAAAAAGTTGGGACACTAAACAAATTGTGAATAAAAACTGAATGCAATGATGTGGAGGTGCCAACATCTAATA
>BRDA01001811.1:19971-30204 GCA_036984385.1 Crenuchus spilurus
AAAGGTGTCCTCCTTTTCAGAAACCCAAATCTGGTCACCCTATGCATGTGTAGCTAGCTCACATATTTGCATGTGTTAAATTTCCTGATAATGATCATGATAGTAAAGAGTCCACGCTTCTTAGTTCGCTCCCAGGCCGTTAGAAATAGAGCAGGAGCTGAGCTTAGCTTTGTGTGCTTGTATGTGTGTATCATATATTAGTCTGTGCTTGATGGAGGACGGTGTTCAGTATGTTGGTCAGTTTAGGCCTCTGTTGAGTATGAATGGCATTTGCGTGTTGCTGCTGCTTTCTGCTGTGTCAAAGGACAATCCCCAACCTCCCCCTCCCACCAATCTTCTTCCAGGCGGAGTGACACACTTTGGCTCTGAGAAGATGAATCTGACGAAGGGAGCGCAAAATAATATGACGTCACTTCCTGTCGGGACAAGCGACTGGATCGCCTGCAGAATTCTGGACACGATAGCTGAGGACACAAACCAGGGACTCTGAAATTTACTTCACAATCAAGCAACTTTTAAAAATAAGAAAGTGGAAATGAATGTTATGGGTACAGAAGAGGAGGATCAATATGTTTCTTATTCTCCATTTCCCCTCCATGTTTCTACATTTTATTTATTTCTAAATATTCCCACCTACCTCCATAAGTTTTCTTAAATACTTCATAAAAAACACAGACTCTGGAAGTCACAACTCCTCCTTAAGTCCCGTATTAGTATTATGCCCATATTAGGAAATCCAGGTCTAAGCTGTTAATTACTATGGGAAAAAAATTATGTTCGAAAATCACAAATCTGATGTACGTTTTCCTCAAAATATCACTGGATCCTCCGAGTTATCAAGACGTTCAGCAGTCAGAGTGCCCCAAAGTATTATGTACTAAGTTTTTTTATTTTGTCCTTGGATAAAAACACTTGGATGGTGAAGAACATTGCGTTTCGGATTCTTGTTCAACGCTTTCCCATCATCACGAAAACAAAAATGGTTCAATATATAACCATGAGCACTTGAAGAACCCGTTGCATTATTAAAGGGTTCTTTGCATGGTGAACAGGTTCTACAGATTAATGAAGGATGTGTTGGTGGTGGTTCTATATAGAATAGGTTCCATACAGGCACAGGTTCTCTGGGCTTCTTCCATGCTCAGAAACAGCTTTCTGATTTGGCCAAAAGTATTGAACCCAGTCAGTTTCTGATTGAAAACAAACCCTAGTGTTAAAAGTCCAATTGAAGCAATCTACCATCCCCAACTTTCATGTGGATCGGAAGTTGGTTATCTGGGCTGCTCCTGGGCCTAAAAACAGCTTTCCCACCTCACCAAATATACTGAGTCAGAGTCCTAAACGTCAGCAGCAAATGAGTGATGGGCCAGTTCTGGGCCACATCAGTCCACATATGAGGCCATATCTGGGCCATAATACTACCAGGGGAACTCCTTATACTGGCTATTAATCTGAAAGCTTAACTTAATATTTAATAAAAGCATGATGCTTTTGTGTTGGTATTCTGGCTTTTTGTCAGTTCAAAGCTCGGCAGTTTTAACTTGCATGTAGCCATATTTCTATTTAGAGTAAAGCTCCATTTATTATTCCCATAGTGAAACTTCTCTTAGAGCTGGAGTTTGTAAAATGGGTGTGCCTAAAACAGGTCTTCAGGGTGACCTGAAATTCTTCATATTCATATTAAATGTTGGCACGCTAATGGCTAATCTGAACAGGAAGTAAATTAAACACTATGAAACACAGCATACTAGAGAACGACAAAGATTAAGCTTCATTTAGAGGTCAAATATCCTTTACTTGACTGTCAGATCACCTGCTGTTTTTTCCTAAAGGCACATTTTTTATTTTAACATTATCCAAGTTGTCCTTTCTTCTGATTTGTCACTTGGGTGAAAGAAAGCAATGCTCATTTTGATTTCACTGTAATCCATAGACATATATTTGTATATATTTTGGTTCATTTGTAGTTGGATTGGCACATGAGAAATAAAAATATCTTTATTTTGGACATTTCTTTGGTGGAGTTGGCTGTTTCACTTTTAAATAATTACAAATTGGGTCCTTAAACAAAGTCATACTAACCTTATAAAACCCTGAGCCATCCAGTGATTGCCAGAAAACTCAAATTCTGTGAGACTGAAATGTTTATTTGACCTTCTCACCAATTAGTGAAAGAAATGAAATAACACATTGCATATACGAGTTTGGTTTTGTATCATATTTGATACATCCACAATTTATTGCTCAAAGCATGTTCCTTAAGCAAAATCATATAGAACGCAGACTTTTTAAACCTGTCACGTTTGAGTAGAAGTAAATCAGAAAGAGCAGACAAATGCGGTATAATAAAGTTTACTGAAAAAAGGGCAAAGGGTTTCACTGCATGGATGGGTTAAATGCTGAGGTTAAATTTCCCCACTGTGGGACTAATAAGGGATTATAAGATAAAAAATAAAAACAGGGCTAAGGCTGAGACAAGGTTAAAAATCAGAAAAAAAGGTCAAACACGATAATCACAGATAACAGAAACACTCGATATGCTGCTGAAAACAGGGCTAACACTTCAGAATGTGTACGAGTTAGCAAACAATATATATATATATATATAAATAATGTCCATAATGAGAAATTGGTGTTTCAAATTCTGAAGAGGCTGATCTGTGAGACAGTCAGCGATTGGATGAGGTGGTCATGTGATCCGCTGAAGGATTGTGGGAAACTGAGTTCTGAGGATCAACGGCACTGATAGGGGATATGACAATCCTCTTATACACTCAGTTTGCTTCACTTTTTTTTCCTTTACATGTATTCTCTGGAGCATGCAGTGTGAATTCTGTGTATTGTAATCTTAGGAGCTTTGTGATGTCAGAGTTGAACTGTCATAAGTATTGGTGTTGTATTATTTATCACAATAACTTGTGAAACAGAAAAAAAGGTTCCTGCACAGATTCTTACAGTAAAATTTTATTAGAGATGTTATTTTACACTTCCCCTTAGCACAAATGACATTTAAACAACAATGTTTTAGTTTATACCACTTTCTTTATAGAGGAGAAATATTCTTTTCTTTATAGAGGAGAAATATTCTATTCTGATGGCTGGCAGCAAATCTAGTAACTATGGATGGTATCCATAGCAAACATGCTTGTTTCTTTCCTTTTCTTTCTTTTCTTTTTTTTTTTTTTTCTTTTGTTGCCTTCTATCATTCTTTCTTTCATTCATTCTTTTTTCTTTCTTTCATTTCCTTCATTTCTTTGTTTATTTCTTTCTCCCCTTCTTTTTTCTTTCTTTTGTTTTTCTTTCTTTTTACATAATTGTTTCTTTTTTCTTTTACTTTAATTTTGTTGCTTTCTATCATTCTTTCTTTCTTTCATTTTATTTCTTTCTTCGTTTCTTTCTTTCTCCCCTTTTTCTCTTTTTCTTTTTGTTTGTTTTTCTTTCTTTTTTCATAATTCTTTCTATCTTTCATTTTTCCTTCCTTCCTTCGTTTCATTCTTTTTATTTCCTTTCAATTGTCTTTCTTTGCTTTCTTTCATTCTTTCTTTGCTTTCTTCCATTCTTTCATTAATTTTTTTTTTCTTTTAATTCTTTTCTCTCTTTCTTTCTTTTTTCTTTTATTGTTTTTTCCCTTGCTTTTTTATTCTTTGTTCTTTCTTCTTTTTGCTTATTTTCATTCATTATTTCCATAATTTTTTCTTCTTCCTTTCTTCTTTTGTGCTTTCTCTCTCTCTCTCTCTCTCTCTCTCTCTCTCTCTCTCTCTCTCTCTGAGTGTGTGTCTGACAGACTTGTTTTTGAATTTAAATGGAACTTCTTAAACACAGAAGAGGGGAAATGACTCAAGTCATGACTTTCTGTGACTCAGGCAGTTTAAGAATGGACCCCCACAGGCTGAGGAAACTCACTGATTGATGTTCAGTGGCAGCTGCTCATCTCCACTCTAATCAGCAACTTCCTCTGAATCTGAGGAAGCCATAATAACCACTACAGCCTTAAAAACAACTCTGCATCTGCACATATTCAGAGGGTTTACTTCTGTTTACCTTTAAACTTGAAGTGATGCTCTCTAAACGGTCTCTGATGTAATACGAATGTGGGTATAAAGGCTGTTGTTGATGTGTTGTAGGTGCAGAAAGACCAGATGAGCTTAATGTGGAGTATATGGAGGTGCTGCACCCAAAAGTTGACCCCACCCGAGGTAAGGAAAGTCAAACCTGACTGAATTTTAACACAAGACCAGGTTCTGCATCTCTCACACTTTCATAACATTCTTTATTACATATTATTAATTAATTTCATAATTGTGTCCTTTATTCATCCCTCACTACTGACCTGCACTCTTCTGTGTCCTTTATGCATCCCTCACTACTGACCTGCACTCATCTATATGTCCTTTATTCCTCCCTCACTACTGACCTGCACTCGTCTATATGTCCTTTATTCATCCCTCACTACTGACCTGCACTTCTCTATGTGTCCGTTATTGAATTCTCATTACCTTCCTAAGCTTGCAATCATGTATCAACAGATTAGCAACCAGCAGGGATACCCTAGCAACATCCTAGTAACCAGTATTGTTACCCTAGCAGCCACCTAGTTTTGAAATAATTAGTCTGTTGGCATTTTTGTTTTTCAGATAAATATAAAAAGTACTCATTGAAACAACAAAAAAATCACAAGGTTTTGTACCAGCAGAGACGTTCACTTTCTGTCTAACCTCCAGACCAGTCAGGACTGAAATAGATTACTGTGTGTCTTTCTTTCTTTTTGGCTTTCTTCTTTCTCTTTCTTTTTCTTCATCAGTGTCTTCTTCCTTTCTCTTTCTTTTTTCATTGTACATGTATTTATTTGTCTTTGTCTTTTTTGTTTTGCTTATTTCCTTCTTGCTTTCTTTCTCTTCTTTGTTAATTCTTTTTCTTGCTTTCTTCTTTCATTTTCTTTGTTTCTTTATTTGTTCTTTGATTTTTATTTCTTTTGTTAGTTTTTTCTTTCATTTTTTGCTTTTACTTTGTCTTTTAGGCTTTCTTTGTTTCTTTGCTTTTCTTTTTTGTGCTTGATGTGTTTTTTCTCTGTATTTCCCTTTCTCTGATGAAGCTCGTTCCTCTGAGGATGTTTAATGTAATTAATTTGCTAGTTGTGTCTGTATCAGCTCTCTCTCTCTCTCTCTCTCTCAGTATCTCTCTGTATAAACAGGATGGGTGGAGCTAATTAGTGGAGTAAACATCACAGTTCTGCGTTACTATTTTAGATTAGAGAACACAGACATTATCTGAGCTCTGATCCTCAGGGAGACGTGTCTGTCTGGATAATTTTACAGAATCGGGATTTTGTCATTTGCAGGGAAATTCTACTTTAGTCTCCAAATTTAGATTTTATCTCAGAAATGCTTAATGACACCCCCCTCTCTTTAAACCATGAATATTCATCCTTTCATAAACAGATCTAACTAAATGTACTTTTGTCTAGTTTGAAGTTATATTTTGTATATGTATTGACCTTATTGACCGCTGTTCCATTCTGCGTTCAAAAATGGATGTAATCTACAGCCGCTTCTTGTATTTGTGACTTGTTAGTTAATTTTTTGACAGGATGTGTCGACATTAAAGTTAGGACCATGTTGTTCAGTTGTTGGATATTCCCTGAGGCCAGGCACAAACTTGATTTCACAAATTTAAATACAGATTTCCAAAAGACAGCACTCAGTGAAATGCTTGCTTGGTTTACAAAAGTAAAAGTCAAACACTGGTTTTGGGATCAAACTATAAGAACAATGCAGGTCCAACAATTTAATATTTTATTTAATAAATAGCCAAAATCCACAGCAGCGTTCATGAAGAATACATTCAGCAAACAAAACATAAGCAGGTATCATGTAATTACCACCCTTTTTTAAACCACATACAAGGTTCTGACATCACAGACGGGACATAAGCCTTCCCTTACACTGTTCTACAGCCACAAGATCTGCTACAACATGACTGCAGACTTCACCTAATCTGGGAGTCAAACACTGATAAATCAGGGCACACTCAGGGTTGCCAGGTCCAACAATAATATCCAAACCAAAGTCAGTCTAAAACCCACCCTTCAGAAGTTTAAACTAGCCCAAAATATATGTCTGTCACACGTTTGAAGCAAATGGCAAAACAGCTATGAGTGTATGACTTAGTATTTTGTTTATAAGGAATTTATCAGTCCATCAAACCTTTTTCTTTTTCCCAGTCCTTGCAATACCGCCTCCCATGTTTCCCCATTTATCTGGCATATTAGCTAGTGACTGTTTTCGTCTCTCTCTCTTGCTCTAGCTCTATTTTTTTCCTTTACAGGCTATCTTTCATTATATTGTTATGTACTCTTTGTTGTTATTTTTGTATTCAAACTTCCTTAGTGTAGACTTATACCTGTTTGCCCGCCGTGTTGAAGTAATATCCTAGACAACACCCACTTTTTGGTTGTTTTTTTGGTGGCCACAGTAATTTTTCAAAGTAGCCCAAAAAAAAAACGCATCCCACTACCCTTGAATTTTCACCCACGACTGGATTTTCAAACAAGCCCAATTTGGCGTGAAAACAGCGAACCTGGCAACTCTGTGGACACTGT
Source organism: Crenuchus spilurus (assembly GCA_036984385.1). NCBI lineage: Eukaryota > Metazoa > Chordata > Actinopteri > Characiformes > Crenuchidae > Crenuchus > Crenuchus spilurus. Next base: position 26,570 of record BRDA01001811.1, read on the forward strand.
ACACTAAATGTGCTTTCCTTTTCATACCGTTTGCTAACTTACCCTGCCATACATGTAGTGTCCACTACAAACCACGCAGAGTACGTTTTAGACAGCGTTTGACTTACTTGCTCCAATCTCAACACACATGATACTGATACCCTCTCTACTATAGCAACAAATATTCCCAGCTTTTCCACTGAGAAAGTAATTGTATGCGTCAAAACTGCAGTAAGCTTTCACTTCCTCTCTGGTGTAAACACACTCCGTTTCAACAAGGTAGTGATACACATCAGTCACCTCAGGGAAGCGCTTTAAATCAGAGAAAAGCCTGCCGTCCTAAATGCTTATCTAAAGGATCAGAAAACGATCAGAAGTCTGATCATGTACTCTTCGTTTCTGACTATAGCGTATTTGCTTTGCATTCAGGAGACTCGTGAAATATGCTGGCTATTTAAAAATGGGCAGCACCGGAAACGACAAAGGAACAGACATGCGCAGTAGCTTTGATATTGTTTACATCAGGGGTGCCAATACGTCGATCGCGATCTACCGGTCGATCTCAAAGGTAGTGTGGGTAGATCGCATGGCATTTAAAAAAATAGACGTCAGCCTATTATCCGTCCTATATAAAACGTGTTACTTGATAGACATACAGGGGGACGAGTCCAGCACTCGGGTCAAGCAGAGCCGCTCAATCTGTATCATATTTCACTTTAGACTGCCCACAAGCTCATTGATTGGTGTGCCCTGTCTTGCTAACGTGTGATTGGCCGTCCCCGCTATTACTCACACAGGTCTGTCTGAATAGTCCGTGTTCACCAAGTTATGTTGAGCGTTTGTTGTGTCTGTGTCACGTCAGCTAAACGTATTTTAATATCAGAGGTTTTATATTAAAACATTAAAATTTGAGTCTGTGTGCGTGTGTGTATCAGTTTGTGGAGAAGGATCCGGGTACTGAAATGGCCAGCCTGCAGTCCAGATCTTTCACCTATAGAGAACATTTGGCGCATCATAAAGAGGAAAGTGTGACAAAGAAGGCCCAAGACGATTGAACAGTTAGAGGCCTGTATTAGACATGAATAGGAGAGCATTCCTATTTCTAATGATATGATATGATACATCCAAGTGTAACTATTATCAAAATAATTCTGAATTTCTGCTTAAGTGCTGCAAAACCTAGATAGCTCCACTTATTTGTGTGAGTCAGCCTTTTCACACGTGAAGATCATTACGTCCAAGTATCGTTCCACTATGACTGATGATCATTTGGGGGTTTGCTTGAGGCTGTTTATCAGCAACTACTGTCCAGACTATGAATCCCTCACTGATTCCATTCAGTGCAAGTCATCAGAGTAAAATAGGCTAATGACAAAACATCTACACAGTTGTACTGAGCAATATGGGTTCATGTATTTATTCAAGGTACACCAGCATACATTGTACACATAAATTATCAGTATATTTATAAATAAATGTGTCTTACATTTTTATATTAGGTAGATCATTTTGACTTAGTCATTAGATAAGTAGCTCGTAGGCTGAAAAGTGTGTGCACCCCTGATTTACATCACTGAAACGGTCAAAATGATATATTTAAGTCATATTTTTATTACATTTTCATACATTTCTCTCTTTTATTCCTTCAGTTCCACTGAAGAAAGGCACAGATACAGTATACAGTGAGCTACAGACTCCACCACAAGGTAAACACAGACAACAGCATGTTAACACCACCCATTCTGTCTACACCAGTTTATCTCCACTCATTCAACCCACAGTAGTTCAGCCCCATCCATTCAGTCTACAACAGTTTAGCTACACCCATTCGGTCTACAACAGTTATTTAGGGAAGCCAATAACAATAAGGCTATTGTACATATACTGGAGGTTTTTGATACATAAACCAAAACAAACATTATCTGTGCACCTTAGTAATACTATATGGATATCAGTAATATATCAGCTATTTCAGTGTAGATGAGAGAAAGTGAGTGAAAAATCAGAGGCATGTTTAACTGCTGTTATTAAAAAATCAGTTGTAATGTCCTGATAGATTAGTGTGTCTGAGGTCATTGTGTTACGTACACTGTGTGTCTGTACACTGAAAGAAAGGGAAGTCAAGGCCCTGTTTCTTAGTTTCCGCCTGGAAACTTTTAACACTATTCAATACACACACACACACACACACACACACACACACACACACACACACACACAGGGCCTGTAGAGGAAAGATCAGCTCATAATCTGGAAAAAGAGAGTTTATTCACAGCAAAGGTGCAAAGTAACCTATTACACTTAGTCAGGTTACAGAACTTCAGTAGAAGTCAATTTATTTCTACTTTCATTGTCAGGGAATAAACAATGCAGCTTATGTAATGTGCAAAAGTTAGCCATGTATGTATTGAAACATCTTCTGCAAGACACTAAACTTTTGCACATACAGTGAGGAAAGTAAGTATTTGAACACCTGCCAATCAGCAAACATTCTGGCCCTCAAAGACCTGTTAGACCGCCTCTAAAAAGTCCACCTCCACTCCACTTATTATTCTAAATTAGAAGCACTGGTTTGAGGTTGTTAGCTGCATAAAGATACCTGCCCACCCCACACAATCAGTAAGACTCCAACTACTGACATGGCTAAGACCAAAGAGCTGTCCAAAGACGATAGAGACAAGATTGTAAACCTCCACAAGGCTGGAAAAGGCTACGGGGCAATTGCCAAGCAGCTTGGTGAAAAAAGATCAACTGTTGGAGCAATTATTAGAAAATGGAAGAAGCTAAACATGACTGTCAATCTCCCTCGGACTGGGGTTCCATGCAAGATCTCACCTCGTGAAAGTGAAAGTGCTGTGGTCAGATGAGACCAAAATAGAACACTCGCCATGTTTGGAGGACGAAGAATGATGAGTACCATCCCAAAAACACCATCCCTACTGTGAAGCATGGGGGTGGAAGCATCATGTTTTGGGGGTGTTTTTCTGCACATGGGACAGGATGATTGCACTGTATTAAGGAGAGGATGACCGGGGCCATGTATTGCAAGATTTTGGGGAACATCCTCTTTCCCTCAGTTAGAGCATTGAAGATGGGTCATGGTTGGGTCTTCCAACATGACAATGACCCAAAGCACACAGCCAGGATAACCAAGGAGTGGCTTCGTAAGAAGCATATCAAGGTTCTGGAGTGGCCTAGCCAGTCTCAAGACCTAAACCCTATAGAAAATCTTTGGAGGGAGCTCAAACTCCGTGTTTCTCAGTGACAGCCCAGAAACCTGGCTGATCTGGACAAGATCTGTGTGGAGGAATGGGCCACAATCCCTGCTGCAGTGTGTGAAAACCTGGTGAAAATCTACAAGAAACATTTGACCTCTGTAAAGGCTACTGTACCAAATATTAACATTGATTTTCACAGGTGTTCAAATACTTATTTGCAGTAGTAACACAAATAAATTATTAAAAAATCATACATTGTGATTTCCAGATTTTTTCTTTTAGATTATGTCTCTCACAGTGGACATGGACCTAAGATGAACATTTCAGACCCCTCCATGATTACTAAGTGGGAGAACTTGCAAATTCAAATACTTATTTTCCTCACTGTAAATACTAAACAGTCGAATTACTTCTAATGTTTTACATTCAGGAAAATGT
>BRDA01001813.1:2119-27494 GCA_036984385.1 Crenuchus spilurus
GTAAAAATAAGGAAAAATTCTGAATTATTTTGGCAATAGTTAAACTTAGAGGCATGCAAATGGATGTCTTATCACAGACTGGTAGCACAAACACAGATTCAAATGTTAATGTTTTAATATGAAACCTCTGATATTAAAATACGTCTAGCTGACGTGACACAGGAAGAACAAACATACAAGTCCAGATGCTATTTGATGGAGTGACAGCGGAGACGGCCAATCACATGCTAGCAAGAAACGGCAGAGCCAATTGGTGAGCTTGTGAGCAGTCTAAAGTGAAACAGGATTCAGATTGAGTGGCTTGGATTTCTGCTGGGTTGAAGTGCATGACCCATCTTCATTTAATATAGTGCAACACTATAACACTATATATTGTTTTTGGATGGTAAAATCTGCAGGGGACCAAAACCACCTTTTGAAAAAGCTGTCACCTGATGTCACCCACCAAATTACGTCCGTCCACGTGGAGCCGCAGCATAAGGATGAAAGAGGAGCCACGGGTTGCCGGCCCCTGGTCTAGCCCTTTGTAACCTAATTAGCCTGTTCCCTGTCTGTTAGCATGTATAGCCTCTTTTCTGTAGCCTCACTCTGTTTAGCCCTGTTTGTTAGCCTGTCCTCTTGTTAGCCTTTAGCCCTGTTTGTTAGCTTAGCCTTTGGTTTCCTTTGATGTGTATCTATTTCGTGTTTATCTTGTGACCCTTGCTTGTATTGTGACTATTCTCTTGCTCTGCCCTCTATCTTGGACTATGTACTGGTTTATGTCTTTGGTTTACACACACACACACACACACACACACACACACACACACACACACACACACACACACATATATATATACAGTAAACCTTGTTTCTCTTAATCTGTCTGTTCCCTTCAGTCTGACATGCAGTACACTCTGCAATATTTTATTTTTATTCATTTTTTAATTTCTATAATGTAAATACTTAAATATTTTTAACTTTAAATATTTAGTCATCTTAGTTTATTCAATTTCATGTTTATCTTAGTTTACTCTCATTTTAATCACACTACACACCAAGCTTAGAAATCTAAATTTTGTTCTATTGAATGGCAATAGAGTGTTATAATTATTTCCTCACCTTCCTTGTGGCTCTTCTTTTTGCTGCAAAAGAAACATATTTATTATAATTGTGTACTCCGCTAAATCTCCTAATACATTTACAATCAACAGCTTTCTTTTACTGTGGATTAGGCTTCTGAAAATCACTTTAGATAAAGATCAGTTCTAAAATATAACAAAATTATGTCACCAAAACATTTTTTATAAAGACAAAAGTGGTGAAACAGTAGTGCACTGTAGATTATATACAATTTATATATAATTTATATTAAATACTGCATGATTTTTATCAAAATGTAATTCTTAATATCTTACCCTCCATAAACTGAGGAACCAGCCAGACCAGAAGACCAATCATGATGATTATGAATGCAATCACTGTGATGTACCACAGAACTGAGTTTGGCTCTACAATGGGGATAAACGCAATTAAGAAGCTAAATATTTTGTGAATAATACCACTGAATAATATTTGCTAAAGTTTTCATAAAAAATAATTTTAGTATAAAACTACTTTAATGTGATACTATTCAAATAAAACTTTACGTGATTCACAGGAAACTGTAAAACAATAAGAATTTGATATAATGTAAAATATAAATTACATTGGTATAATGTAAAATAATTATAAACATTATATTAGAGAGAGAGAGCTGCTAAGTACAAATATATATTCTGAAGAATTTCAGATTTACAAATTTGACTATGAACACAGTATAAACTGTAAACATTGACTTTATTCAGTTTAAAGTAAAGAAGTGCAGAGTTCTGGAGTTCAGGATAATATTTACACAGTAAATCTGCCAGTGTTAACTCAACACTATAGATTTAAATGAACACTGGGAGTGTTATATTTTGACACCCTCAGTGTTAATTTAACTCTAATAGTGTTGATTTAACACTGGCATATTTACTGTGTAAGTACACTCTTAAAGAGATGGTTCTTCAAGCATTCTTAAGTAAATAAAATGGTTTTATATAGAACCATGAACACTCAAGGAACCCAAAGGGTTATTTGCATGATAAAAGGGTTCTTACGACTGATGAGGAATGTACCATAGATGGTTCCATATAGAAACCTTTTGAAAATGGTTCTGTATAGCACCAAAAAGGTTTCCTCTGTTATTACAAGCTTGACACTGTAACAATAGTAGAACCCTTTTGCTGCTATATAGAACCCTGTAACGTATGTAAACCTGTTCACCATGTAAAGAACCCTTTTGGTTCTTTGAGTGTTCATGGTTCTATATAAAAACATTTTCTTTAGTAAAGAACCCTCTAAGAACCATCTCTTTAAGAGTGTAATAATAATAACAAGTAAAGATTCCTGTTATTATTTAGAATTATTATGTGGTGTATAAATAAGTAAACTTACATTGTAATAAAGTAACTATTATCGTTTAGAGTGAACAGAGAATACTTTTATCATTTATTGGTTTAATAATTTAATTTCCAAAACAAACTAAAAAACTAAAATAATATTTTATTAAATATACTTATGCTGTGTGTGTGACAATGGAATAAAACAACCAAAAACTATTAATATCATAAATGATCCTCAGTGGTGGAGCTGTGTAAGTGTGGAGTGCAGAAAGTACTCATGGACTGCCATCTAGTGCACAAACTGTGCCAGTTTCAGGGGTTTTCCTGAGTCTGAGGGTGTTTCAGACACTCTGATGTAGTCTGACACGTCTTGACATTTTTACAAATTACACCCATCTAAAATTATTTTCCCCAAAGTGTTACACAGGCTTTAGTTCAGCACAAACTCAGCAACAACAGTGTCAGAACAGTAAGAGTGTCATAAATCTATATTCTGATTAAATCTGCTCTAAACTTAGACTTTCCAAAAACCTGTTTTCAGATGTTCTGATATATTGTGAAAAACACTCTAAACATTTCTAGACAAGACTTTTGAGCTCAGAACTGAATAAACAGAGGTGTTGGCTACACACTGCTCATTACAGTTTTTAGACATTGTATGTGGTTTTATTTCTAAAGTTTATTTAAATTGTTTCACTCGTTCAGTGGTTCCTAGGTAGTATATTTATGAGGTAGGTATTTATTTATTTTGTTCAGGTTCACATTCTACACATTTCACGGCTGGCAGTGGTGGTCCTAGCCTGCTTGGGGCCCTGGGCGTACAACCCCTCCGCTATTCATACACCCACACCCCCTTATCCCGCCTAGCGGAACCGCTGCACCAGTCCACCCATTTACCCCCTGGAATGTACATCCACCAGCTCTAAGTAACGCAATGGTCCCTAGGGTGCTTCACAAACATGCCCATATTGCCGATATCAGAAACTGCCCCGACAGCCAGTAATCCATCAATGGTACGTCAGGAATTATCATGTCATTATCATATGAATGACAGACCGCGTCATTTGGCGGGAAAAAATGCAGTCTGCAATGCTGACATCCTATGAAAATCATGTCTCTGCTTATTTAAGCTCCTCTCACAAATACCTAAAAATATACTTCAATTCAACCTATATATATTTGAAAAGTAGACCCTTAAGGTTTCCGGGGTATGTTTAGTTTTGTTTCTAGGATAAAATCTCGCAGAGTTCTATAAGTGTTTTTGCGGAATTTCGGTTTTGTCTCTGCCTGACTCAAGAGCGTTAAAGCAAATTCAGTGAGAATCAGTGCACTGCACTCCTAAGTTTGAGTTCAGAGTGTCTTACCCGAGACGGTGAGTGTGAAACTTTTCCGGATTGGTGTGCGCAGTGACTGATGGTGAACCCTGCAGGTGTATTTAAAGCCAGACTCCTCCAGGCCAGGCTGCAGCTGGAAGAAGGCTGAGAGAGAGTATGTGCCATCCTTGTTGTGACGGTGGCTGGAGTACAGCACGTTCTTCAGTACCTCGGGTAGAAAGCTGGAACCTTCTGCCTCTCGCAGCCACTCAATGTTGACATCAAGCGGGTAATAACCCTCAGCATCGCATACCACCTTCTGATCCTCACCCAGAGTTAAAGACAAAGACGAGCCCACGTTCACAGACACACGCGGTGCTTCTGTAGGAACATGTAACAGAGAGTCATACAGAACGCTGTTTAAAGGCCAAATTCAGAGTTACTGTAGATCTAATAATGACACGTGCTCATGCTAACTGCTGGAATACCGTCCCTGCAAGCGTCATTTGATGTACTTAAGCTTTGCTGAAGCAGGGTGCTTACACTGAGATTAAATACGCTTTTTGTAAGTGAGCCCTGGCCACAAAATAATTAACATACAGATACATGCAAATGTACAGTACCAGTCAAAAGTTTGGACACACTTCTGGAAAGTGTTTTTTTATTATTTAAAAATGTTCTGCATTGTAGATTAACACTAAAGTCATATGAGTAAACACATCTGTAATTATTTAGTAAACAGACAAGTAAACAAACCAGAATATGTTTATATTTGACATTCTTCACAGTAGGCACCTCTCGCTCGGCTTTCTTGGCATTTTCTCAGTCAGCTTTATGAGGTAGTCACCTGGAATGGCTTTCAGTTAACAGCTGAGCCTCGTCAAGAGTTCATGACTTGCATTTATTGCCTCTTAATGTGTTTGAGACATCAGTTGTGTGTCTACTTTGAAGTAAAATCTAAAACATGTTTTGGTTTGTTTATCACTTTTAAGTTTACTACATGATTCCTTATGTGTTCACTCAGAGTCTGGATGAGAAATAAAAAATAAAAACATTGAATGAGAACTGTTGACTGGTACTGTATATGCATATGCTATCCAATCAATGAAGGCTAGCATATAAGCCCTATACTACAAAGACATTATCATAGACAGTCATAGACGGCAGTTCAGTCCAAGACATCTGGGAAACATGTTTTATGTGTGATGAGCTTCCAGGTAAAAACAGATAATCCATCAAACATCATTTTGATCAAATATAACACATTCAGTCATTTATATTTTTAATACAATGTGTTTTAATAACACATAGCAAACGCAATGTGTATGAACAGAATCACAAAGAAGTATTTTTATTACATTATTATTATTATTTAAATTTTTTATGTCTCTTCTGCTTATAAACCTGGTTTTGGAAGCTATGGGAAAGGATACTGATGCTATAAATAATATTACACATTTGCAAAATGCGTATTTGAAATACTGAATATCTTTTATTATAGAACTTAAATCTACATTGTACACATTGATATTGTTTACAAAAATTCAAATTCAATTCATGAAACTTAATGATTCCCAATGTTGGAGACTGTAGAAATTAAACCTGGTCTGCCACCTAGTGGTAAGAAGATTCACTCATTTTCTGGAGTTTCCCAATATGGGACTTTCCAAGTCAGCTGCTGAGTACTGGACATGTTAGCCTCATTAACATTTATGGCCAAATTACTTTATTCATGTCTCTGTTGACTGTTAAAATTGCACCACTGCAAAGTCTTTCTTGGTGTTGTACTTTCAGTGGCCAGTCGTGTGCATGTTCAGTTGTCTCACCTTGAATGCTCAGAGCAATGTCATGGCTGCCGTAGAGTGGGGGGACATGCACCGAGCATATGTAAGTGCCCTCGCTGGTATGTGTGGTGAGAGGAAGTTTCAGAGCGGCGTTTCCAGCTCCGATGCCTTTGACCGACACTCCGCTGCCTTCGCTCTTGCCTGTGCGGCTGGAGTAGCTGAAGATCTTGGTGCGCTCACCACGTCGCTGAAGCCTCCACTCTACAGTCACGTTGGGCTGCTTATGATCCACAGCAAACTGACAGTGCAGAGTCTGGTCTTTCATGAGGCCCACCGAAACTCTAGGCGTGCGCGTCAGCACCACCATCGCAGCTGTTAACGAAAAGATCTTATAATGAAGGTGTTGATAATATTGACTCTTAAAGGAATGGACCGATCAAGGAATGGACCGGAGCTGTGAGGTCAACACTGCTAACACTAGAGCTCAATAGTCACCTGAATAGAGCGGTTTTGTGTCACCATACAGCTCTCAAACCTTAATCAAGGTCTCAGAGTCAGGGCGCAGTTTTAAAGCAATGTTAGCTTTGCCGTTTGCAGCTAAATTTGGACATCTTGGCTGATTGACTATATCTGGAGTGGGAAAATGTATCAATATGATTTCTGAGTGGACCAATTCTTTAAAGTGATAGTTAACTCCCAAACTTCCCAGCTTCTCCAAAATGTAATCAATCAGGCAACACATTTTTATCCCTTTAACATTCTGCTCAACCATTTGGTAGAGCACATTTAATTCTAAACACAATGCGATTGTGCCATCTCTACCAATCGGTAAAGCCATGTTAGGCAAAAAACATCCACTAGAGGTCAGAAATACAACATTGTCTTGTTTGAATGCAAACCAGCAATGCTTCATAGCCATACCACAAAAATGTGGGGTCTTTAAAAAAAAGAAAACATTGACTGTTTCTATTATTGCCAATTCAAATTTCTTCTTTCTTAGTGAGGATGTTAAAGGGTTAAGAAGCTAACAGTCTAATGTAGCTAACAACTACTGGAAATGTATAGCCCTCTGTTAGCATTGTGCATTCTGAAATCATCTCACATTTGCTGTAAACAATCTTGATTAGACTTGCTTATAGTGCTGGGCGATAAAACGATATCAATTTTTTCACTATAACTTTTCCCTCGATGACGATAAGCCGGGACAATAGAATTCGAGAAGCATTAACGTTCGTTTCCATTTCACATCTAAGCAGCTTGACAGTTCAGAAGTCTAATACCGCTGCTTGTTAGCTCCTCCTCACCAGCACCGCCAAAATGCACTGTTGTGTTTAAGACAAGCGTGTGATTGGCCGGGCGAGTGCTCGTCTGTTTGTGTGAGAAGAAGGGGGGCTCGCTGTGTGTGTGTGTCAGCCCGAGTGCTAGCATTAGCATATTAGCTTGGCTCTCTAGCCTGTTGTTATTTTGGAGTGGCTGCAGTCGGCAGCAATCATTGTAAGTTTCAACAATAAAGTAAACTGTAACTGTACTTTAAACTTCAACTGTAAACGTCTTTCTCATCCATCCTTTCAACGTGTCCAGCCGGACGCTACAATATTATGTTCTGGCTGTAAACATTTTAATATTGTAAGTAGTAACATTTCATGTATTTAGTCTGATGTTTTTAGAAAGATGTTGTTTAAAACTATGACAGTGTTAGAACATTTAATATCGTGATAATTATCGAGATTGATCAATATAGAAAAATGTATTGTGATAACATTTTTGGCCATATCGCCCAGCTCTACGTGCTTATCTGGCTTATCTATGAAAATGGACAAAAGTGTTGACTTTTAACATCTTTTCTTATAGAACCAATATTGACCAGTCTAATGTCCAGACCCATGCTTACCTGAGGTGGTCAAAAGCTCCCGGTCTGCAATCTTAATCCACTCTTGATAGCTTTCCTGTGACTGTCTGAGGAAAGTAGTGATGACAAACAGGCCTTCGGTGTGTGCGAGAGTACAGGTGAACCAGGAGTCATGCTCCTGCGCCCCTAAACCAGGCCAACGCATGATGATGCCTCCACTGTTGTATCTGCGGATCTCACACTGCAACGTGTCTGTGCCACCTTCCACATAACGCCTCATGTCCACCTTTGAAGCTGAATTAAACAAACAAAGGCATCACTTTTAGCCCAAATACACAGTAAATCTGCCAGTGTTAAATCAACACTATTAGAGTTAAATTAACACTGAGGGTGTCAAAATGTAACACTCTCAGTGTTAATTTAACTCCAATAGTGTTGATTTAACACTAGCAGATTTACTGTGTACTTACACACTATACACAGTGGTCACTGGTGACCCCCTAGTGATGACCACATACTCACCTATTACAAAGAAGGTAATGACATCAGGGTGTACAGGATGGTCTCCTGAAACACCAAACTGCAGCACTGCATTTCGGGGATGATATTTGATTTCTTTGTGCCCCTCTTCATTTATGTGTACCGTCTCATCCACAAACTGGCAAGGCAGCCACTGGACATTATGCAGAGACTGAGATTCACACAGACCTACACCTGTTCATTAAAACAAGTATTAAAACATTAAAGCATTAAAACAAGTGCATATGATAAGAACGCTTATATTAGATATACCCAGAGAAGAGGTATTATTGGGGTGATGAATTATTCTCAGCACTGCAGTGACACTGATGTGGTGGTGGTGTGTTGGTGCGTGCTGCACTGGTACAGGTAAATGAGACACAGCAGAGCTGCTGAAGCTTGTAAAGTCAGAGACAGCAGCTCAGCACAATCTGTGTTGGTCCTCTAGTCCTTCATTGGTGTTCACAGGACACTGTTGGCTGGATAGTTTTGGCTGGTGCACTATTTTAAATCCAGCAGCGATACTGAGGTGTTTAAGAACATCTACTGCTTGTACCAGCACAACACATACTAACACACCACCACCACGTCAGTGTCACTCCAGTCCTCAGAATAATCCACCACCCAAATAATACCTGCTCTGTGGGGGCCCTGATCATTAAAGATCATGGTGAAAGGAGGTATACAGAGAAACAGATGGAGAATGTAGGAGGTGCTTTTAATGTTATGCGAAGCTCTTAGCTGAGTGACTTCATGATAAACAAAACTGAAAGTAAGATACCTCCTGCATGTGATGTGCCAAATTAAAACTTACACATTAATACATATTAGACCAAACTACACAACACATTTCAGTAGACCTGGACTATGGTATACATGACAGCAGCTGATGTTATAGTCAGTGTGGCAGAGTGGAGTTAACGTCACGTGTCAATAACAACATTACGGCCCATTTCAGACATTATAACCCCAGAGACAACTGTAACATACCGTAAGCTAAAACTGCAAGAAAAAGGCCACCAAACCCAAAAATCATGATAGACACCGCCGAGACGTCCAGTCGGAGCGCGAAGAAACCGCCATACAAGCAAAATAACTTTCACTTTCATTTCAGCAGCAAAGCTAATGTTTACTTCTAGTTCGAACTCTCCCTTCCACCTTAAACAGTGCAGCAGTTCAGGGTTGCCAGGTAAGCGTTTTTTAAGCCCATGTAGGTTCTCTTTTTTATTTTATTTATGTATTTCTTTATTTCTTTCTTTCTTTATTATTTTTTTGGGGGGTAGGCTAAAATAATAATAATAATAATAATAATAATAATAATAATAATAATAATTAGATGCGTTCCATCTTTTAGAATTAGATTTTGGGCTAGATTTCTGCTTCTGAAGAACGGCGGTTAAGCAGTCTTTGGTTTGTGTGTTTATTCTGTATCTGGCAACCCCGCAGCAGCTCTATTCAGGCGTTGCAACATTTAAGGTGGAACAGTGAATCAGAATAAATAGTTCGAATGCAGTTCACCTAGTTTCGGATAGCCAATCAAACCATCACGTAGATCTGCCCATTCATGGCCTGACCCGTAGACTGTATATTAAGGAGTAAATGGAAGTGTACTGTCCAGTTCTTATATACAGTCTATGGTCTCTTTGCCTCTCTTAGCAGTTTTCTTATTGTTTACCAGTAATTATTTTGCAGCAATGGTTGCCTTCATTAAATAAATAAGTTTAAAATAAAAAAAGTTTATTTTGTATGATTATTTCAATGCACTGATGTGAAATGTAGCTAAGATTAGTTATATTGTATTTATCTACCTTGTTGGAGGAGACCTTTATGAATTCAAACAACACATATTCAAAACAAAGAGAAAAGGTCGTTTCTGTATAATAAAATAACACGTATCAATCCAAAAGCTATGGGATGAACACCGTTCCAACATAAATGAAGCAAATGATCAGGAAGTAAACAGTCCACATGTACAGGAGGAGGTACAGTCTGACCGCGCGGGGGCGCTGAAAGAGAGACCAGCCTGTTATTGTCTCCTCTTCTCTGCGCTCGTCGATGAGGAAGTAAATATAAACGTTTCTCCGTTTGAACGTTCAGTCCACATGAGAGCAGATCAGCAGTAACTCAGCGTTTCAGTTAAACAGGAGACTCAGTTAAAACCTCTTTACTTCTGTAATATCATCAGATCTCAGCAAGTTGAATAAGTCAACACATGAGGCTCTTTCTGTTATAACTAAAGCAGAATGGAACAAGGTAACAGTGATGACTATTATTACCACTGTTGTACTTATATTTGTTATATGTGTGTGTGCAAGTATTATGTGTTAACTATATCCCTTACAAAAAGTATATTGTTGTTATACATCACTAACATAACTATATATTTTATTTAAAATGCATATAATAATAATAATTTATTATTATTATTATTATTATTATTATTTATTATGCCATATTAACCATATCTTTAATAATAATGATATGTAATTAGTAATATTCAGTTCTATAAAATAATAAACTTTCTCTGGTTTTACAACTGAGTACAGTTAACTTTAGTTATCTTATAAAGTATTGCCATTTCTCCCAAATTCCAACCAAATTTTTTTTGTAATTTTATAGCATTTTTGCAGAAAATGACAACAGATAAAATACCAAACTTTAAATAAAGAAAAGAACACAAGCTCATATTCATGTTGAAACAGCGCCGCCCTGACGTCTTATGAAAAGCCTGATTTGTTCATACTCTCCACCAGTCTTTCACATTACTCCTGGGTGACTTTTTGGACTTGTGATCAAGGTCTGGAGATTGTCCTGATCATTTATAGTGAGCTGTAGGAAACCTCAAGATTTGTGTATTGCCTGTAAAGAGAACAGAGTCATATCAGAATATTATGAGCACATTCTATCTGCAGCAGAGCACTGAGGTACCACTCACTGGAGTCGATGCTGGGAGGCACTCAGTGTATGAAGTCCATTTTCAGTGCCCCTCCCTACAGCATCCCAAAGTTAGCAGTTTCTGAGATGCTGCCACCTTTCACCTGGTCCCCTATTATCATGCCCTTTTGGACATCAGTCACATCACACATTACACTCTGCTACAACTGACTAGTGTGCTCACTATGAAACCCTGTCATGTGACATCCCGGCTGAGGACATTCCAAACCAGGAGTGGTCATAATATTCATGTACCTTGCATATGAATATGGTTAATGATTGAATTTTTGTTACCTAACTGGTTGGACCCCTCCTTCTCACTTGTGGCTACATTCATACAGATAGGACGTGTTTTATATTGCACTAACAGTCCTGTGTTTCTATATTCAGAATCCTGGCTCAGCTGTGAGAAAACTGCTGTTCTGCAGGGTGGATTTCTGCTAGCGAATCAGTTGTGCCAGCCGTCGTCCCTCTCCGCTTTGAGAAAAGAAGACTGGGAACGTGTTGGACTCCCTATAGTTAGTGCAGTCGCTGATATTTGTGGACCGTTGTGTGGAGACACCCAGGACCAGCTTCAGTGGAGAAAGAGGATCCTCTGTATAATATGGAGCAAGATTTTGGAGATGGAGAAGGGAGAGAACAGTGATGTCGGATGGAAGGAAAACCCACTATTTGCCGTTCAAAATAGCCTCCCTGAGATGAACCGTGTGGTGCTGTTTGAGTTGGTGAAATCGGCCAATTTCCTCAGCATTTATGGCGAGTTGCTCCAGTGCTTTGAAGCAGCTGATCAGTGCAAAGAACTGGAGAAGCTAGTAGAACATGTCAGCACAGAAGCAGATGTGAAGTTCCTGCTGGAGGTGTGGTGGGAACTGATTAAGGGAAGGAGGGAAAAGCTGGACAGCCTGGACCAAATCTTTACCACCCAGTGTGTTCGCTATGCACAGAGCCCTTCTGACTGCTCTCCACAGGCTTCAAAGAGATTTAAACCTGATCCAGAATCGGCTGCATCCACTGTATGCACGGTTTCCATCCTATTTCGAGGACTGAGCATCATAAAACAATATATAACCTCACCTGAGTTGTGTTATTTTGCCCTCTCTAACTGCCTAGACACACTGTATACCTCCTATCTGTTAGACCACACGTCGGACCTCCCAGTTGAAGTCAAGCTGCAAAACACTGTCCGCTCAGTGAGCCTTCAGAAGAGAAATCATCTCTTGGAGGGAGCTGAACTTATTCAGGCCATATGTGAGGCCCAGAGAGAGCTTAACGCCACACTCACTCCTGCTCAGAGCAAGCCATGCGGACTGACCATCACCCAAGCCATGCAGACAGCACTTGAGGTAATACGTTCATGGGAAGTCAAAGGGGTGCTCACAACGCCCACTCGTGACTCAAGTGTCTTAGCGATGCGTCTCAAAGACAGCTTATCTAGAGTCCTTAAGTCCTTAGAGCTGTTATCAGAACATCTGGATGGAGATCAGACTTTGAATAGTTTGAGAAACACTTTAAAAGATTTGCTTGCAGCCTCGTCTTTTGATGTGCCTGAAAGCGACCCAGCTGAAGTAGCGCTTGTTGTCCTAGCCATCCTCGACAACCGTCTAAAGGGTTTCCAGGGCCTTCCTAAGCTTTATGCCTCCAAACTGAGCCAAACGTTAAGCGAGACGGAATGGTTAAGCGGCCTCGAAAGAAACAAAGGTTTATTTCAGCATCGAGACCTTGTCATGGCGTTAGTCTCTACTCTTCTAGCCAGATGTCGGAGTGATGCTGATGTGAAACGGACCAAAAAGCTAAAGGACGTTATCGTAGACATATTCTCCCAGCTTTTGTTCGATGACAAAAACGCAGCCCTCTCTGAAATCCTGAGCTTGTCGGAGAAGGGCTTGCATGGCTTTCTTCCCAAAAAATTGACCGCGGGCTATGAGGAGGAGCTAAATCTGGCTTTTAACAGCATTATTCAAGCAGGAGCAAAAAGCAGCCTGAGCTCAGCAGTCTCGGCTGTGGCTCGCGTCGCCTTCCAGAACCCTGAGGCCACCTTGTGCCGATGCTGCCATATGGCCGTGGTGAACCTCGGAGCTCACGCTCTTCTCGCTCAGATTCTCCAGCAGTTGCCAGGCCTCAAGGCATCACCCGAAGGCCAAAACTTGCTGTGCAGATGTCTTCAGACCACCGTGTGGAACAAGCTCTCTTCAACCCAAGAAGAAGACCAGTTCCTTCATTTCTTGTCTGCGCTGATGGAACCAAGTATACCTGATCAAACAGAACAGAAGCTTAGCTTCCTCCCACCAGAGGAGGTATTCCATGCGTTTGTGCTGCCTTACTTCTCCTCATCCTCCAGCTCATCTAACCTCCAGGTAGTCCTCCGCCTGCTCCAAAGCTCTCTGGTTCATACATCCTCAGATAATACCACGTCTTGGGTAATGAGCTGCTCTCCATTTCCTCTCCTGTACTGTCTTGCTCAGCTCCTGGACAGCTGCAGCAGGTGCTGGGAGCAGCCATTAGAGGGCGCCACAGAGTTATCCATTGAAGACAAAGACCTGTTGATCTCCATTCTGACCACTCTTGGAAAGGCAGTTGGGAAGGAAGTTGGTCTTGCGCCTGGTACTTGGTCCAGAGCTCTGTCTTGGCTGTATGAGAAAGTGGAAGGACTCGACTGGACTGTCCGTTTTCACCTGAAAGACGTGTGGGGAGAGCATTTCAAATATGAGGTGCCGAGCTCGCTCTTGGCTGTGTGTGAGCTTTCAGAGTTCGAGTGGTCGGGCCTGGTGTTGCCTCAATACGGACAAGGCACTGGCCTGTTGGCGTGGGTGGAGTGCTGCTGTCTTTCGGATCACGTTCAGGCGACGATGCTGGAGTCGCTGTCTTTAAACCTGCTAAACTCGGAGGAAGTCAACATGTTCAGCAAAGGCCTGATGGTGGCAGTGCTACAGACCTTACCTTGGTGCACAGCGGCTCACTGGGAGAGGGTGCTGAAGGTGCTGAATGAGCTTCTGCAGGCAGAGAAGCTTCACGTTCCGTACTCTCTGGAATACGTGGACTTCCTGCCTTTACTTGATCTCCGTTCTTTTGCTTGTAACTTGCGTCTGTCTGTGTTCCTTCTACGCTTGTTCCAGCTACTCTGTGGCTCCAGCTGTGCAGACTGGCTGCCTCCGCAAGGCTGGGCGCACGTCGGCAGGCTCTACGCCACCGCCATGAGGGGAGTCATCGATTCGGTAAAGGATAAAGTATCCCTCTCATCTACAGCGAGCACCAGTGGAGTTCTGAGCCGGGAGGTTCTGTTTGTTCTGACTCAGCTCTTCTGCCACATCCTGCACGTGCAGGTCATGATACCAGGCCAACTGGAGCCTCTGTTTCTTTGTGCATTGGAGATTCTGTCAAGCTATGAGGCGGTTCTGGCTGCGCATCCCAAGAGCATCACTGCTGCACAAGGAGCCAACACGCGTCACTTTCTTACCACCATCACGGATAACGTGCAGTGCAAAGACATGAGAGCTGTGCTACACCAGAAGATCTCTCAGCTGTGGGACTGAACTGAAGTAAATGAAGTGCATTTCTGTTAATTTACACTTTTTTTTTGTCAATAAAGTTCAGAGCACACCGCATTAACGTGTCATATTTGAAGAAAATTCATAATTGCATTGGAGACGGAACTGAAAGGAACCTTCCAGTGTGTGAAGGGGGAGTGGAAGTACATTTAGAGAGTGATTACTCAGCATTTCTCACAGAACTTCTGTGACAGCCAGTGAATTGCAGCTATGAGAGAAGTGCAGTGTCCTTTTGGCCTGAAAAAAAAAGCTAATCATTATCAAATTGACATGTAATGAGAAGACGAAATGTGCCAGATCACAATACTAGTGCTTGTCCAAAAACGTGAATGCCACGTGATCACTGTGGTGTGTCGATTGCTCTGTACCACTTGCTTGTATTGTTGCCCCCCTCTGGCATCAATGGCCCAATGGGCATCAATGTTATGCCATTGGGAGGCACTCAATGTACAAGAAGTCTATTGTTCACTACCACCGCCTTGCTTCACCCGGTACCCTATTATCATGCCCTCAAATCACATCCTTTGGTTTTACGCTCTGCTGTAACTGACTGGTGTGCTCACTTATTTAAATGCATAGACCCCGTCACGTGGACCTTATAGTCATTACATGTAAAGTGACGTATTTCAAGACTTTTAATGTTGATGAATTTGGCTTAAAGCTCTGCTGGCCATGAACATCTATAAGCTTTGCTGCTTCAGAGAGACTCCGAGGGCTCAGGTCTGCGCTCTTGCTTATCTTTCTCCATCATTGAGAATTGAGTTCACTTCCAGTCTAATATATCCCAGACCTTTATATGCACCATTGTTATGAGGTAACTTCATTTATTAATGTTCCGTGTATCTACTTCCATGGAAATCAGATATTAGCAAGCTAGACAGATTAAATGCAGACTGTGGAACAGGATATGAAAGCAGTAACCAGTCTGGACAGTAGCTGGGGTTGTTTCTGAACAGCTGGGGCCCAAAAATCTGGTGGCCCTGATCCACAATGACTTAAATCATTTAAATCAATTCAAGGGTAAAGAGGAACAATAAATAACCACATACTGGACAGAATATATATGTAACATAAATGATATAATTATAATAAATGTAGCAAAATAAACCTTGCTCTAGGAGAGAATAGACATTTTAAAGCTACTAATCAACTAGAACTAAGATTCAGAGTCATTCATTTATTCTTCTGCATAATAAGAGTGTAGTCTGCACTTGGCCTAGTTGCATAATAGAGCTTACTGCAATAAATCTAGTTCAGGAGTCACCAGTCTTATCTTTTACAGGGCTGGACTGGCTTCTCTTCACAGTTACAGTTTGGTGGTGAAATGGAAGAAGACGACAAACTACAAGCACAACCTTTACTAAACTGCACTTGTTATGATGAAGCCAGAATACAGTCGCTTAGCTTTGTGTTTGTGCTCCCTGCTGCAGTGTTAGGGATCGTCTCACAATTAGCAGAAGAAATGTGAAGTGTTTCAGTGTCTGTAGCCAATGACACTCACATTAAACACACAACACATCCATGTGACTTACATCATTCATTTTACATCATTTTATTAAATATTAGTAATAATGTAACACATCATACATATTCAGATATTATTGTCTTTAATATACAAATATGAAAGAATAATCAATTAAACTCGTTATTAAACTTAATGATGTCAAACATTCAATGACATTTTTCAAGTGTTGATTCTGTTTGAACCCTGAATTTAGGGTTTTAATGAGCTAAAATAAAAAGGTTTGACATACATGTGATGGATATATGAGTTTGTTTTAATAATAATGAATTTTTTCCCATATTTTTTGTTTTGGTACTGTATACAAGGTGTTGTTTGGATAAAATAAAAACATGCAGCTACACGTCTTATCTCACTGTTTTCTAACTTCAGTCATGGAGGTCTTACCTGAATTTCACCTCCGTCATATCATTCTGAGCATCTTATCTATACAGGGCTGCTGTCCCTGCACATTCTCAGTCCAGGCTAGCAGAAGCACAGTGTTTAGTTTTAAGAGAACATGTTTGTCTTCAGTTATTTACTCGAGCATCTCTAAAACTTAGAATATCATCAAATGATGAAGGGTTGAAATGTGTCACTTCCTGTGTCATTATTATATGAACAATAAACTTTTTCCACAGTATGTCACTGTAAACAAGGCATTCCTGCTTCTTTGGAATGAAAACTTACAGCCGGTCGGTCTGTGGATGAGACTGGGCCTGTTCAGGGTTTCATGGAGGTCTCACCTGCATGCCATATCATTCTGAACATCTAGAGCTTGTATAGCAGGCTCGGATGCCACATTTAGGCGTGCCTCCAACAAGCAGACACGACACACAGAATGTATGTCACCTGCTTTGACAATTACTATTATAAGTGATTTACTTCACTGCTTCTAACCCCACCATCACAAGTCATGTGCTGTACAGCAGAACTTACAGAACAAAGACCGGTTCTGTTTAGAAGACTCAAACCGAGACTTAAAATGGTTCTTGGCAAATGCAGAACGTGTCATGGGACAACACAGATGGAGCTAATCTGCCACACACAGTCATGTCGATCACAAGGAGAGAGTACCATCACTATTAGGCCAAGTAAAAAAAAAGAATTGGTGATCATCCCCGCCCTCTAAAAAGCACCCAACCTTTTTTTTTTTTTTTTTTTTTTACACAAAAAACACGCCAAACACCCTAGTCTGGCCTAGAATCATTCAAATTTCGCATGCTTCCAATGACGTGATCCCAAATCAATTCTGCACATGTGCAGTACACTTCCTAGTGGCTGTCAATACAAATGGCCGGTCGATTTTGTGTCTTCTGGTGAGATGTTCCGTCCTTCAGTTGAATATGTAAATCACTCAAGAAGAACATGATCTATGTTTAACATGGTTTATTTAAGTTTTCAACATCTTTTTAATATTCGCTACATACTGTAGCGTCGGAGAAGAGAATAAAGAAAAAAGGATGAGACATTTATTTACTGAATGCTCTTTTACTGCTCTCATAGTAAAAAGGAAAGTGCAGTAGCAAACATACTGCTTTATAAGACGAAAGTTCGACCAGACTAACTAAATGTACTAAGACACACATCAACGGTAACTTAACTAAAACACACTAAAATAACTCACAGAGACTAGACTACAACTAACAATCATTACACATACAAAAATCCCCTCTTAAAGACCCCAAATAATTACAAAATAGACCCCATAAACACACAAGAGAACTTTATGCAAATACCGTACGACACGCAGCCATCTGATTGGTCGACACCCCCAAGAGCCGCCACAATACTTTTCTACCGTCAAAAAACAAACAAAAAAAAAAAACAAAAAAAACCACCTCCCCCCCGACCCAAAATTTTGGTGAAAAAGGATGATCACCAATTTTTTTTTTTTACTTGGCCTTATCACTATTACACATATACAGTGGTAACCCTACTTACGAGTTTAATCCGTGCAGGAGCCGAGCTCGTTAGCTGGTTAGCTCGTTAGCTGGATGCATTTTCCCCAAAAGAATACATGTAAAACTGATTAATCTGTGTCAGCCGGCCAATATACAGTATACTTTAATATGTAAATAATGTGTTTATATGGGTTTTTAAAACATAAACGAGACGACGACGGAGCTTGTGTAGGCTGGCCGCTAAGGAGGACAGGAGGACGGGCGTACGTGTATGACATGGTTACACTTATCATATGAAAAGTAAAAGTAAAATGTATCTAACTTTCTTGTTCACTACCTTTTGCTGTCTTTGTGTCACTTTCACTAGCACTTTCACTTTCACTGGACAGCGGTCAAAGGTAATGACTGACCTCTTCTTCTATGGTAGCATCTAGATGCTACGACCGCTGCGCCCCTAGCGGTTGGCATACTTTTAACAAATTTATGCTACTCGTTACTTGGAATTTTACTCGTTACCTGGAGCAAAAATATTCCGAGATCTCGACTCGTTACCTGGAATACTCGTTAGTAGGGATGCTTGTAAGTAGGGTTACCACTGTAATTATATTTAATATTTACTTGTCAAAAACAATAAAACAAAGCCCTGCAAAGGACAGTGGAACCTCGGTTTTCATTATTAATCTGTTCTAAAGTGCCTGATGATACCCAAAATGAATGATAACTGAAGCAATATTTCCCATAAGAAATCATGTAAATCCAATTCATCTGTTCTAATCATCTGATTAGAACAATTCATCTGTTCAAAACACATTTTATATAGAATAACTATAGTTTTACATACAGAACACATTGAGAAATAAACACTAAAGACTGATGAAATGGATAAATGCACATTTAACATCACTCTTACAGGTTTACGCTCTGTTGAGTGTGCTGGTGTGGTCCAGCCTTCAGCCTTTGATGTTTACACCTGTTCTTGGCCGCTTTTGATTTCACACTTGTTTTCAGGCGACGTGTTTTAGTTTCTTTTGACCGTTATTATTTTGGTGCTTCTCAAGTCTTTTATTGTGAAGCTCTTTAGCTTCTGTGTGCTCTGTACTTTGTTCCGCTCATAAGTTTGGGTACAGTCTTCTTGGCGTATGGAAATGTGTGCAGATAGGTCTGTTTCTGGCGCACTCAATAAACAAGCACAGAACGCACCGGAAAAACAACGGAAATCTTTCAGATGAACATGCGCGGTGATGCTCACTTAACCAGAAGCTAGAACGAATGACGAATGTATGGGGGAGTGATGGAATTAGCGCCGAATCATGCGCACGCCAATGAAAACCGGGTGGATGAACGATAACTGGGACAAAATTTTTTTTATCATGCCCTCAAATCCCCCAAAAATGTCAATGATAACCGAATTGTATTATAACCAGTGCAAATAATAACTGAGGTTCCACTGTACACGTAAGATGTCAAATCAAGAAAACTTGATGGTGGGTGATAATAAAAAAGTAAAAAAATGCTATAAAATAACATTTAAAGAAGAAACTTTGTAAGTGATTCATCACAATGGTGATAAAATATCAAATTGTCTGATTTTGTTTTAAATATTGTGTAATTTAATAAGACAGACGACAGTTTGAATCATCATATTTATTACAAGTAAGGTATGAAGACAAATGCAGCTGTCAGACTCAGAACATTCCCAAAATATAAAAACGCACAGGAAATGTATTTCACAGCCTTAATTGAAAATTGAGATTCAAATATGTTAATCTCTGTGAACTCGGAGCAGACTGCCTAATCAGATACGAGGGCCAGAGATTAACTCAGGCGATGCCACACAGCTTCTCACTTACTTCCCAGAGTTTCTTGGCCACTGCGTCATCGCTAGCCTTGGGCTGGGCTTTCTTCAGTGCGCAGTTGGAGAAATATTGACCACTCAGGCCTTCGATGCCCTCCTGCACGGCACAGTAGATAGTGGTCTGAGCCCCTTCCTCAACATCCTTAAAGAACAATGCTTTAATGGGATTCATGACCTTCTTCGCCATCGGGTGAATATTGCGGGTCAGCTCAGTATTGACAGCCCCTGGAAAACAAGAGCAAATTCAAATTTCAGAGCAATCAATCCTTAATGGCAATCCTTTTTTTGCCAATTTTCTCCCTTCCCAATGTAGTAGTAGCCAGTTATCCCATGCCATCATTAGGACTCTCCCCATCACTTTGCACTGTCACTGACTCTAGGAGGGTGAAGACATGCACAATACAGTCACCGCCTCTTTTCAAACTACCGCCGATACAACGTCACTGGGGAGCCAACGAGCTTGGAGGAAAGCGCAGGATTCCCAGCTCCGAATGGACCAATCAGTAGATGCCTGAGCCAGCGAACATTGCAATGTGAGAGTGATGGGGAGAGTGAGAGCACCATCTACCTGCCCAGAGAGACACCGGCTGTTGATGGCAAACAGCATGACCGGGGTTCGAACTCGCGATCCTCTGATCATAGTGTCAGCGTCTTAGCCTGCTGAGCCACTCGGGGCCCGAAAACGACATTTCATACAGTAAACAGGATAAAGGAATGGAAAATGGCAGATGATAACTGCTTCACTGGTGGTTTGGGATCTGGTCTTGTGACCGGAAGGTCGCCGGTTCAATCCCCGGACAGGTCATAACTCAAGTACCCTTGAGCAAGGCATCTAACCCCCAACTGCTCACTGTGCACCGTAGACAGGGCATGCCCACCTAAATGTAAAAATATCACACTGATGAGGGAAACAGTGACCTGGATGGAGGCTGTAGCAGGTGACGTTGGTTCCTTGCAGCCTCTTTGCGAGCTCATGTGTGAACAGCAGATTGCACAGCTTGCTGTTGCTGTAGATCTTCAGCACTTCCCAGGAGGAGCTGCCTTTTCCAAACTCTTTGTGAGCACTAAGGAGGTTAAAATCAAGGTTCCCAGCCAGATAAGCCAATGAGGACACAGTAACAATTCTACTCGGGCCACATTCTTTCAGTTTGTCCAACAGCAGGTTGGTCAGGAGGAAGTGACCGATGTGATTGACACCGAACATCAGGCCCAGGCCGTCCTCTGTAGTGCCCTGCATATAGACACCTAAATCAAAGCAAAAGCAACAGTCAGCTATGGTAAGGTTGCAACTTTCATGCAATTAGCTGCAACCTATGAGCTGCATGCAGCATAATTGAGTTTCACGTGTATTTAAGCAACTAAAATGACATAAAAGTGAATGTTTGTGACTGAATGATAACAGAGGCATAAAAATGGTTCTATTTAGCACCCAAAAGGGCTCCTCTATAGAACCATATACAACACGTTCCTCTTCAATCCGAGGAACCACTAAACCAAGCAGAGAACCATGTAAGCATGCAAATGGATGTTTGCACTCTCAGTTCAAAACAAGGTTTTCCTGCAATAAATTACTCTTGAAGAACAATTTTTAACCCTATAAAGCAGCGGTTCTGGTTCTGGTCCTGGAGTACCACTGTCCTGCATGTGGCAGTGTTCTCCGTGTTCTAACACACACACTTCAGCTCAGGCTGGGCTGGTTAAAGACCTCGTTAGTTGGATCAGGTGTAATGGGAGTAAAATAATCTCTAAAATGTGCTGCACAGAGATTCTCCAGCACCAGGACTGAGACGTACTTCTTTAAAGACAAATGTATCATATTTGATACATATTTGAGGTTTAAAGACCTCTTCATGATCAGTGTGATAACTAAATGACAAATGATCTTACATAATTTATTATTATATGAAATTAAATGTTTTAACGATTTAAATGAATCACAAAAAGCTGATTAGATACATATCTTTTGCCCCCTGGTGGATCATTCAGGCACTGCATGCACCCGAGGATACTGCTTTGAAATGATGAGTAAAAATGTAAAGAAATGTATGTATCCTGTATGTTTGTGTTTGTTTAAAGAACATGTTGTGTGCAATATATTCTCGCTGTATCAAAAATGATACTAAACTAATTTATGCAGTGTGTTATCTTTTTTTTTTTTGTAACTGGTCAGATAACATGCCAGTTTTAAACAACTTGTTTTCCTGGCCATCATTAGCTGGTTCAGACTTTACAAACAGACAGGCAGGACTCACACAGACAGACAAAGAAAGGATGGAAGAAAGAAAGAAGAATGACAGACATACATACATAAAGACAGGCAGGCAGATGGATGGACGGACAGACTGACGTACAGACAGGACAGAGACAGACAAGACACAGACAGACAGACAGGACACGGACAGACAGACTGACAGGACACGGACAGACAGACTGACGGACAGACAGGACACAGATAATCAGACAGACAGGACACAGACAGACAGGACACAGACAAGACATAGACAGACAGGACATGGACAGACAGGACACAGAAAGATGGACAGACAGATGGACAGACAGGACACAGACATCAGACAGACAGGACACAGAAAGATGGACTGACAGGACACGGACAGACAGACAGACAGGACACGGACAGACAGGACACAGATAGACAGACAGACAGGACACGGACAGACAGGACACGGACAGACAGGACACAGACAGACAGACAGACAGGACACGGACAGACAGGACACAGACATCAGACAGGAGACGGACAGACATAACAGATGTACAGACAGACATGACACAGATGTACAGACAGACAGGACACAGGCAGACAGACAGGACACAGATAGACAGACAGGACACAGAAAGATGGACTGACAGGACACGGACAGACAGACAGACGGACAGACAGGACACAGATAGACAGACAGACAGGACACAGAGAGACAGACAGACAGGACACAGACAAGACATAGACAGACAGGACACGGACAAACAGGACACAGAAAGATGGACAGACGGACAGACAGGACACAGACATCAGACAGACAGGACACAGACAGACAGACAGGACACAGAAAGATGGACTGACAGGACACGGACAGACAGACAGACAGGACACGGACAGACAGGACACAGACATCAGACAGAAAGGAGACGGACAGACAGGACACAGATAGACAGACAGGACACGGACAGACAGACAGACAGGACACAGACGGACAGACAGACAGACGGACAGAAGGATAGACAGACATGACACAGACAGACAGGACACAGATGGACAGACAGACATGACACAGACAGATAGGCGGACAGACAGGACACAGACAGATAGGCGGACAGACAGGACACAGGCAGACAGATAGACAGGACACAGACCTGCATTGTTGATGAGGATGTCCAGTCTGTCCTCGGTTCTGAGGAAGGTCTCAGTAAAGCAGCGGACAGACTTCAGACTGGACAGGTCCAGCTGAATAAACGCCACGTTTTTGCTTCTGCTCGCCTGTGAATTAACCGAGAAGTTACAGCCACAAACTGAACTCACTTCACTTCATTTAAACAGCGCAGTGCTGCAGTAAGTGTCTCACTCTTTTCACTACAGCCACGGCCGCTTCACCCCGAGTCTGACTGCGACAGGCCAGGATCACCCGAGCTCCTCTTCTGGCCAAGTCCACCGCCGTCTCCCGCCCGATGCCCGTGTTACTGCCTGCGGGTCAGACAGAGAGCGGGTCAGCAGAGCTCCAGCTCCACACCAGCCCACCAGTACAGCACACTAAACACACTAAACACTCACCAGTAATGATCACCGTCCTCCCATGAAGCTTCGCTTTGCTCTTACATCTCGCTCCTGACACTATTTTACGAATTAATATGAAAACACCCACAGTAACTCCAACAGCCAGGATAAACATAGACATGACTGTTCTGATTTACACTCCAGTCCAGCACACACACACACACACACACACACCCTGTAAATAATAAGCCAGAGATTTCATCACTAAACCGGATAGACTAGTCTAACCAGTCTGGGTTTAGCTCCAGTTACAGCAGCTAAACTTAAAGTTACAGGCAGGATTTAGAGCTAAACAAAAATGACTGTATATACAGGTGCACCTCAAAAAATTAAACATCATCAAAAAGTTCATTTACCTATGGAAGCCCATTTCCACCACCTAAAATAAATAAAATCCAGCAATTATTTTTTTCTCATTATTAAGTAAACTGCTATCTCATTATTTTGAGATACTAAGTCATTATTTCGAGATAGTAAGTCATTATTTTGAAATACTATGTCATTATTTTGAGATGCCATCTCATTATTTTGAGTTACTAAGTCATTATGTTGAGAAACTAAGTCATTATTTTGTGATAGTCATTATTTTGAGATAGTAAGTCATTATTTTGAGATAGTAAGTCATTATTTTGTGATAGTCATTATTTTGAGATACTAAGTCATTATTTTGAGATAGTCAGTCATTATTTTGAGATACTAAGTCATTATGTTGAGAAACTAAGTCATTATTTTGTGATAGTCATTATTTTGAGATACTAAGTCATTATTTTGAGATAGTAAGTCATTATTTTGAGATACTATGCCATTATTTCGAGTGCTATCTCATTATTTTGAGATACTGAGTGTTTTTGCTTTTGGAAAAAAAAAGGATTCCAGAGGAGATGGATCAGCTCTGGGATGAATAAAGTTTTAGAATCTAATGCATAGGTGATGGACATTATATAATCTAGTCCATGAAATTGCAGTGTTCAGTAGAATACTGCCATCAGTGTTTTTGTGGGAGTGCAATTTGTTCTATGAGCTGATATGATTTCATTTTGTATTATATATATGACTGACAGCACCATATGCCAGGAAGAGTACTGTTTATTCCTCCACAACTAAGTATCTCAAAATAAAGACTTTGTATATCAAAATGATTAAATATTATCTCAAAATAATGACTTAGTATCTCAAAATAATGACTTAGTGTCTCAAAATAATGAGATAGCATCTCAATGAAATGACTTTTTTTTATCTCAAAATAACGACTTGGTATCTCAAAATGAAGACTTAATATATCAAAATAATGAGATAGTAGTTTAATTAATAATGAGAAAAAAATAATTGCTGGTTTTTTTTTATTTTAGGTGGCGGGAATGGGCTTCGATATTTACCTCAGTAATTAGTTCAAAAAGTGAAACTCATATTATACAGATTCATTACACACAGAGTGTCTATTTTAAGTGTTTATTTCTTATAATATTGATGATTATGGTCTACAGTCAATGAAAACCCAAAAGTCACTATCTCAAACATTAGAATATTATATAAAACAATTAAAAAATGACTTTTGATACATAAATGTTACATAACAATACATAAACGTGTGCAGTGTGAAAACACTTTTCTGGAAGGTTCGGACCAATGATCTATATTACTGGATAGGACACACGTGACTTTTGAACGCGCCGGCAAGGAGCCTCCATGTTGTGTGGAAGCAGGGCAAGCCAGCGTTTACAAACAACGAAAGGGCTGCAATGTTTTGTGTTTTATCGCTTTACTTATTGGAATTCTGTCAGCAGAGACCAGGGGATCACATTCCACGAGTATGTATTCATTTTAAAATGATTTATTAGGTTAAAAGATCAAACAAAAGTTGAACAAATTAATTCTCTTTCAAGGACAGTAAAGACATGCCCACATACATGTACTGATGCTGTATTATGTATAGATCAGTACCTACTACAGGGTTCCTGTGAATGCTTACAAAGTCT
>BRDA01001816.1:3873-76798 GCA_036984385.1 Crenuchus spilurus
CCTCACTGCAGCAGGAGGCGACTGATAAAGATGGCTGAATGGGCGCCGGCCTCCACTCCTACAGCCACAGTTATTAGTCATCAGAAATGAACACCCATCTACCTGCACTGTAATCATTCATGTCAGTCTTTTTCACACAGACTGAGGTATTTAATCACTATTTCATCACCAGATCTTCATTAGTGTTATAGTTAATCATAATTGTTTGGGTAAAGAAGCAAACAGGACAGTCTGTGTAATTTACAGATAATACAATATACACAATATACTGTACAAGGAGAAGAAATATAGAAAATATGCCCAAAATTACAGAATACACAAGCAAACATACAGATTAAATTGAAGACGACAGTTTACAAGAAGTTTGAGAATGAATTAGGGTGTACAGTGGTTAGCTATGGTCCTAGCAGATCATATATATAAATAACACGCTCAACTTCAGCAGGAATAAAGTACAGAATGTAAAAAACAGACAGCCTGTAACCAATTTCCACTTTTGATCTCCTTCCCTTTGTGTCAGAGCAGCTGAAGGCCCTCTCCCGGTGATGAAGGCCATCCGGTCTCCTTTCCAGTGCAGCTTCCTTCCCATTCCCTCAAACTAGCTGGAGTCCCTCTCTAAAGACTGACCTATATGATATGTGTGGGTGTGTTTGTATGTGTGTGCAGGTGAATAACATCATCCTGCAGGACGTGCGTCATGAGGAGGCCGTGGCTGCGCTGAAGAACACTTCGGACATGGTGTATCTGAAAGTGGCTAAGCCTGGACCGGTACATCTCAATGACATGTATGCTCCTCCGGACTACTCTAGCAGTACGTACCTCCTTCTGCTGGACCACTCACACTTACACTGTACTCTACAGCTCAGTGATCAAAAGATGACATTCACAGATGTTCTCACCCCAAATGTACTCAGCATGCCAGGGCTCAGTGTTTATGCTTCTACTACTGTTTTTAACTTCACTCTGAAAAAGGGAGGTTCTTCAAGGGTAAAAGCACCAGTTCTATACAGAACAGCAAACACTTAAAGAACCTACTGAATACCTAAAGGGTTCTTTGTATGTGAATTATTTCAATTATGCCAAAGTATTTTGAATTTGTTGGTTCATGTTTTGGTTATAAGTTGGTAAATTTTTTCTGTGGACTCAATACAACTCCATGAATAATAATAATAATAATAATAATAATAATAATAATAATAATAATAATAATAATAATAATAGTAATAATAATAATAATATTTTTTTTACATTTAAATCTCATCACTACTGCATGGACAAATGATTTTTGATGTATTGACTGAAGTTTTATTGTTTAAATTAGTTAAATTAGTTGAATAACTGAATTAATACAATTATTTGCTAGTATTATGTGGTCACCAGTCAAAATTTTCAAATAATAAATTTTTTAAATAATTATTTTATTGAATTATAATTCAAAGTAATAATAATAATAATAATAATAATAATAATAATAATAATAATAATAATGGCTTAACTAACACTAATATGTGGTTGTTACTTGAGTTCAGTTTTGGCTGCTCTACCCACCTCTGCTGAAGGTTAGTAAGAAAACGCTCCCGCTCTGAGCGTATTACCAAACTACCTGCTTTATATCAGCAGCATCATCTAGTGTTTACTGCCAGTAACAGCTTCTGTCTGACTACTCGGTAATCTGTTTGACAGACGAGATCCTATAGCTCAAACAGTAGAAACATTGTGAAAATGTTCATTTTTGTTCGTAATTGTATTTAACACAGTAAACTCAGTTTATAGTCATGAAAGTTGTTTTGTTTTAATGTTGTTCAGTATAACGTATAGCTTATGAATATCAGAAATATATCATTGTAGACTTTTAGAATATTTCATTTGGAGTTAAATTACCTTACAAACTGTCAAGATTACAACTAAAAGGCTCAAATGTTCCTTTCCCACTATATTCTAATGTTTTAGATGCACTAGTATATTAAACACACTCGGTGCTCACAGACAGACTGTTGCAGAGTTTGCCTACCAAAATGGCACTGATTTTATGATGTAATGGAATACTATCTATTAGGGGTGTGTATCTGTACAATAAATGACAATCCGATATGTATCTCAATTCATGTGGTACGATACGATTCAGAAACAATATATTTTAAATTGGACCAATTCGATTCGGTTTGATTCGATTGAGGAGGATTTCAATACGATTGGGTTCAATATAATCAGGTAGGAAATAATATGAGTTAAAATAGATAATTTTACATTGAGTCAACATAAGTTATTAGTAAAAATGTGTTTTTGCTCTCAGACAGATGAATGAAACACTAGAGAACTAGTAAAGTTGTATTTGACATGTGAAGTCAGAAACAGTAAAATACTGTGGCGTTGGGATGTGGTACCTGGGCTCCAATGTTTAAAACAAGTCCCATAAGCCCTCATTCTCCACCACACAGTCTGGTCTTAAGTCTATGACAGTGAACCGGGTTACTGAAGCCGTTATTACTTTGGCTGAAGAAGTCCTGTTTTTCTGTGTTTGTCCTGCCGTGTTTTTGGGCTAACGGTGCTAGCATCCTCATCACCACTCTCACCATGTCGTCTCACCTAATGTTCTCCGTTCTTCATTTAAAAACCGAACAAGACAGAGAAAGAGAGAGAGAGAGCGAGAGAGAGAGAGGGGAGGGGGGCGGGGGATGGAGGGAGGGAGGGAGAGAGAGAGAGGGGAGGGGGGCAGGGGATGGAGGGACGGAGAGAGAGGGAGAGAGAGAGAGCGCAGCAGGAGCACATCAGTAACACCAAACCGATTGACAGCTCTGTAATCGGGCCATCGGCCGGTTCACTTTACAAATAGTCCGATTCAGGGGTCCATGTACTGATGCACTCACATCGTTTAAGACAAAATCGGTCTTCCGATTCAAATCGGTTATTTTTTACACCCCTACTATCTATACTTAAAGTACTTTGATTAGAGTGCCGTTATTGTGCAATATCAGCACTACTAGAACGTCTCTCAGCCAATCAGATTGCACAGTCTGAACTAACTGTGATATAATAAACAATAACTGATGGTATAAGCTTCCATTAAATTAGCCTTGTAACAAACTTCAGATGCCAAATGTGTCTCAGCTGCTCAACTGCATTTGTGATAATTGTGTAAATGTGATTTTTGAAAGTGGTAAAAGAGCTGCACACTTATCCACACCGTTCACATGTGAAGCAGTAGAGAGGCGGTTTGCCTTCGAGGCTGCTATGCTCGTGCAGTTTTGTAACAATGCAGAGCTGTAGCAGTGGGCACCCTGCTCTGTTCTCAGACTCCCACGTGCTGCAGTACTGCCCACTGCGCTGCCCCGCACACAGCCCTCCTCTCGCTCTCCCGCTGAGCGAGGAGGCGCACACAAATCTGAGTGGAGTCACACCTCAACACTCTGCCAAGCACCAGCCAGGCTCAGACACTCGTGTTCACACTCCCTCTCTAGCACACATGTACAGAACTCACGGACACGTCCGCCTGGCGTTCGCCACTTTAGGACTAATCTCTCTTTTTCCTTCTACTGGTCTCGCCCTCCCTCCAGCCTTCCCCACCATGGTGGACAACCACGTCAGCCACAATTCCAGCATGGCATACATGGGAGCCATGGAGCCCAAGCCTGTGTACCAGCCTCCACAGGTCACGCCCTCACGCTACTCCCCGGTGCCCCGACATATGCTGGGAGAGGACGACTTCACCAGGTCAGTCTTCACGAGTTCACTGTGAATAAAAGCACTAAGACACTTTCACACTCATCACACGCATGCATTACTGCATACAGACATTTGCCATCCGTTACATACCGTATGACTCTCCACTCCTTCTTTTGGAAATGTTACTTTATCAGCTTTTTATTTTACTCACAGACTTATTGTCATGTGGAACAAAAGTCAACAAATGGATGTTTTTGAGTAGGTGGAGGGTGTGGGCCGAGGAACGTCTATGATGTCTGTGTGTTGTGCCTCTGTGTGCGATGGCGTGTTTGTGGACACGGCCTAAATGGAAACGTGAGGCCTGTGCGAGTGCAGCAAACACTCCTGGACAAGAGGTGCTTCCACACTGGGTTACGTCATAGACAGTTAAACGCTCAGCCACCGTTTCCTGATCGTTCTCACAGCACATAAAGCATGGAGCTCGTGAGCCAGTCCAGCTTAACCCACTGCTATCGTCCGGAGAGCCCTCCGGCCCCCCTCGGCTGAATAAGACATGAATGCATCTTCACTGACGCATGTGTGCGTGTTAATGTCCGTGTGCACGTGTGTTTTTGTTTGTATGTACAGTACATGCTTGTGTCTCTGTCTCTTTGTCTGCTGTCAGCCCCATTCACTGTGTGATTTCTGTACCCCCACCAGGGCCGAGCCCATTTACAGTGTCATCCACAAACATCTCGGGGAAACCAGCCCTCCCTCCCCCCACCTGTGCAGAGGGGGGTCTGGGGATGGGGGCTGCGGCCCCGCCCCGCCTGCCCTGTGCCAAAGCCTGGTCCCGTATTCTGGCAGGTACTAACCCTACTAACCCACCGCTTCTTGCTCTGCCTGGCCTAGACCGGCCTAGCTTAGGTAACCTGACCATCACCCCTGCACTGACTGACCCACAACCCCCTCATCTCCACGGTCACGTCTCTCAGGAGGCTGCGTGGCGGCTGTGCATATTACAGAAAGCAGCAGGGTGTACAGGGTGAGGCTCAGCTCGGCTTCAGGTTTTGGGATGGCTCTTTTGGCCAGGCTGGCAGATTTGTGACGTTAAGAGCAAACAGTGTTGCAGAAACACATTTGCTGGTTCATTGCTGGTTTTATTTTATTGTTTGAGTGTGCATTCCACTCATCTGCATATGCCACACGTGCCACTGTCCCACCAGTAATACCAAACTCTTCTTTTATTGTTTAAGTGAGTCAGCCACAAATGATCTACATATACCCGCTCATTTGATTAATCAGTATAACCAGTGGCAGCTGGCCAATAGAGGGCACTTCGGCGCCGCCCTCAATGGTGGAAATTGATTTTCATTTTTAAAATAAAGATGTTTAAAATAATCAACAGCTACTTATTTTAAGTCTGTGTGTGTTAAACATGCACAATAACATGTAATACAGTGAAACCTTGACTTACGAGTGAATCAACTTACGAATTTTCCAAGATACGAGCTGTCACTCAGTAGAGCCAATGAACTTTCACTTCCTGTCTCTAGGTAGCCCAGCAAGCATTCAATTCACATGGTTATCTCGCTGTGCAAGCATCTCTGTTACACTGCTGTTGATTTAATTTCGCATTTTGTTTGTTTTGGAAAATGTCTTAATTTTAACCGTGTTAGATCAGTGCTGAGAAGAAGAGGTTGTGTGTTGGCGTTACCTCACTTAGTTAATTTTTTCACAGAACCAATTAAACTCAGAAGTCACAGTTTCACTGTATGTCATATATTTTTGGGAAAATGAGCTTCCTGGTTCTCTCTTCTGAGGTGACAGAAATATCAGCCAGTCAGAGAAGCAGCAGCCAATCACTGACCTGCTGACACAACATAAATTTAGCCAATCAGCATCCTCCAATCTGTTGTCTTCATTTCTGGCCCCCAGCAGAGTGTGTCAGTGGTTTTAGGAGCGTCTGACGTTATTGATGTAATACATGTGTGTAGAAATGCTAATATTTAGTCTTAATAGTGTTTTTGCTCATTTGATTGTAGATGTTAGTGACTCAGCTGCTAATCTAATGATACATACTGTACTTTCTGTCTTTACACATTTACATGTGATGACAGTTTTATTAACTATTAGTCTTTAATGACCATTAAATAGTGACGTCATCACAGAGCTCTGCTGTCCTGCAGTCTGTGTTCAGTCATAATGTTGTGGAAACTGACTGAATATGGCTCAAACAGCCCCACACACAGTATTTATCATCAGCTGACACTGGTTATGCTATATATATATATATATATATATATATATATTACAGGGACAGCACATTTTTTAAAAAGGCACATTTAGAACAATTAGACATTTCTTCCATTTATTTAGACTTTTATTTGATTACAGACAGAATGATCACAAGATATTTCATGTTTTGTCTGCTTATCTTCATTTCATTTGTTAATCTACGTCCATTCCTGCATTTCAGGCCTGAAACACATTTCAAAAAGAGGAGGTAGTACAATTTTGACATTTGGATGCTTTACTTTCACTTTCCGTCTTGTGACCACCGTTGATTTATGGATCAAAGTTTTTGTTACATTTGATGAAACACTGCTGATGTTTACAGTTGTTTGTTTTTAATTGTTTTGTCCTTTTTGTTTTTACCAAAATACATTTGTTACTATTGTAGCTCTGATTTTGGTAGACTTGTGCATTTTAACAGCCAGACTGGCAGCCTGGTCATGAATTAGCTCATTAACATATTCGTTTTGATCAACTTTTATCCAGGTAACGTGTAAAAATATGAATGTTAGTACTTTTTGAATGACGGCCACGCTGCACGTTTATCAGTGAGGTTACACGTTTCATAAACGTGGCTCTTTATTTCTTCTCGAGACACGCTACACTGATGCACGACCTGATGCTGAGCTGAAGAGGTTCCAGTAAAACGTCATTTTATCTCATAAATTCACAGATTTTTTATGACAACAAAGACGCAGCATTTAATATTAAACCATTTAAAATACAGTAATAAATATAACATCTTTTAAAGGCCCTCAACGAGTACGTTTCCTCAGCGTTCAGCCAGCATCTGAAAAGGAAAAGCATCCCAGGTGGAAGCCGCTTGAGGGGATGCCAAGCTGTGCAGCTACTTTGGCTAAACGTTCATACTTTTAATCTTCTGTTATTCTAAAACATGGGAAATAGTAAATAAGTCCACTTAACCTAAGACGTCTATGAGTAGGTGTCAGATGTTGACCTGTATGACTGTGTTTTAGCTCATAACAACTTTATCTTCATGTGCATCGTCTGAGATGTTTAGCATTTCTGTGCCAGGCTGAGTCGGAGTGATGTGCCGTGACTTGCTGTCTGAGATGGGTATCATCTCACCAGTGCTGCTTATTCCTGTTGCTGGGATGCAGGGATGGTGTTCATTATATACAGAGACTGCTCCACCTAGTGTTCATACGATTCCTGGATGCTGGGATGTTTAGGTGACTATAGGAGGTAAACTGTATGTAGAGCAGTAGAAATCACTCTGGTACACAAGAACAGATTAGAGAGGACCTGACTGAAGTCTAATCACCTGCATGTCGGTGCATGAGGAGTATAAGTAGAGCTGAAGTGATGCATTTTCTCAGCGCTGTTGTTTACCAGTGTGTGCATGCTTCTGAACAAATGTGGGAAGCTTTTTGGGCTTCTGTTGGAGGCTAATATGCTGTAAACTGTGTGTGATCAGTACTAGTCTGCAGAAATGTAGTTCATATGTGCTGAGAATAGAATTAAAGTCATATTTTATATTAATTACACATAAAGTGACTTCATATGTGGCATTTTCTGTGTCATTGTGTACGAAAAGCAAAGGTAACCGGACCTCATCAGCACACACACACACACACACACACACACGTGTGTACATGTTTCATATGCAGTTGTTACCCTACAGCGCCGGAACATTCTGTCTGTTATGTAAATATAAACAGCAGACTCGGTACTTCCTGTAAAGGTATCGGGGAAGCGAGAGGTGGCTTCTGTAGTCAGGCCACAAATGATGAGTGGAGCACATTCCTGCAGCTGTCGTGATTCATCTGCACAGGGAGGAAAGCAGGCCACACACCCTGGTCCTCCCACACACACACACACACACACACACACACACACACACAGTAAGCTATGCCTATCACACAAACGGATTGGCTTAGACAGGCTTTCAGAGCGTGCTGACGTGCACAGCGGATGCAGAGGCATGTAGACAAACTGCAGAGGATACGGACACACACATACACACACAACACACATGACCTCAGTAGTGTGTGTTCTAAATCCATATGATTTGATTAACTGTGCATGTTAAGTCAATGCATCATCAGAGAAATGCGTGTAAATATCTACTTGATTCTTCTACAATGCCAGTTTGTTCATGGCTGACTTTGCCAGGCTGTGTGTGTGTGTGTGTGTGTGTGTGTGTGTGTGTGTGACACTCACTGAGTCACAGGAGGGACTTAGATCGGCCTTCTGCCCATCTGTGCTTCCCCACGCTAGGGCTGTCACTGACACATTTGCATGTCTGTCTGATCCACCACAGGACCGCAGCTCTTGCCAGATGCATAATATTAAGGAGATGCTCAGGAGGTCCGCTCACCTGTCGACTGAGGGCATTTGGTTTAAAGCTGCTCGCTGCGATTTTTTAAAGATCCACATCAAAACATTCTGCGAGTATATTAGCTTCTGGGCACAATTTGACCAGTTTGGCTCTGACTGTAAACATGAATATTAGTAAATGAATTAGTTTGGAAACATGTTCCTGCAGGGTTACTCCC
Organism: Crenuchus spilurus; assembly: GCA_036984385.1. NCBI lineage: Eukaryota > Metazoa > Chordata > Actinopteri > Characiformes > Crenuchidae > Crenuchus > Crenuchus spilurus. The sequence goes on from BRDA01001816.1 coordinate 12,330, forward strand.
TGATGGCTCGCGCATCTACACATCTGTGATCTGTTCTCAGTCTGTTTCACATGAAAGTCTCATAGCAGAGAGGCAAATAAAGGCTGCGTGTCATAAATATTCATAACAATAAGCAAAAACATTCAGTGTGAGAATCGTCCTCTCAGCATTTCCCGAGTCCTGGTTATTTTTGTTATATTTTAATGGTACAACCCCAAATCTGAAAAATGTCCACAGGATGTGGACACAAACACAATGCTGTGTTTCTTACATCTACTTTGACTTTTATTTCATTGCAGACAGCGTCAAATGAAGATATGTCATGTTTTGTCTGGTCAGCTTCATTTCGTTTGTTAATATACATCCATTCCTGCACTTCAGACCTGAGACACATGAAAAAGGTTAGGAGGGTAAAGCATTTACCACTTTGTACCACTTAAAATATGTCTTAGCACCAAGCAGAGGCGAGTTTCAGGTATTATTTTGTCCGATTGTTCATGCAAACACGTCTAAAAGTGTGCAAAATTTAAACAATTTAAAAAATCTAATGGGAACCAGGCATTTTAATGCCCTAAGCACAAACGTTGTGTCCCCCCCCCCAATGGTGGAAACCTTTTTGGTGCCCCCATGGACACAAGAGGCCAGTACCAGTACCATCTTCTTCCACAGTCATGTGCAGTATGTGCTTTTGTATTGTCTTGTTAAAAAATACAGGACACGCCCCACCCCCCAATACCATGACAGACTCGGACTTTTGGACTTCTTAACAGTCTGAATGGTTCTTTTAGTCTTTGTTCTGGATCACAAAGCGTCCATTTCTTCTAAAAAGTTCAGAGTACTGCTGCTTTACACAGTAAAGGTGTGAGTGGTGTTAGTGACTGTAAGTCTGTACTGTAGTGATGATAAAGCTTTACTAAAGTCAGCTCTGCTCCATGTGCTTCTATCAGATAGAGATGAGTGATGCTTGTTGATGCAGTGCTGTCTGAGGGGTCAGAGGTCACAGCTGTTCACTTTAGACTTGTGTCCTTTACTCACTGAAATTCCTCCAGATTCCTCACGTCGTTTAGTGATGTTACGACTGTAGAGGAGAGATACACAAATCTCTTTCCACGAGAAACTGGAGATGATCTGCCCGTCTTCGCTCATATGGATACTACTCTTGTACCATTACAGTCACCTGTTGACATCACCTGTTTGAAAAGATATCATTATTTATGTTTTATCTTGTCGCTAGCCCTAAATTGCCCCCATCCCAACTTGTTTTGGAATGCGTTGGAGCCCTGAAATGCAGGAATGGATGTAAATTAACAAATGAAATGAAGCTGACCAGACAGAACATGAAACATCTCGGGTTCCTTCAGTCTGTTATGAAATAAATGGATGTATAAATCCTTACAGTGATGCCCCTCTTTGTGTGACATTGAGCTGCTGTGTCCTGTGTTGTTTTTTTTATTTTGTGTAGTATTTGTTAGAATCCTTTTTCGGGTCCCATCTCCAGTGCTTCCTTACCCAGTCATGCAGATGCACATCACTGCACATTCTCTCTTTTGGAGGCGGGCTTGTCAGCTCCTCTGTGGACCACTCACAACTGTGTCAGCATCACTGTTGTTTTCTGAACGATCCATGATCAAAATAAGATCAGTTCAATAGCAGCTCAGACGTTAAACGGTGATGGTGAGGTGTGGAGATGGTGTGCATGACAACAGATGTGTCACGGCCTGTAATTGTGCATCAGTGTAGTGAACGAGTGAGGTAAGTGGACCTGATAAAGTGTGTGGTAGTAGGTGGACGTATACGTTGATGAGTGTTTATATGAGCTCACTGTGAGTCTTTTGTTGTCTCTGCTGTGTTTTGTCCACTGTAATGTGTTTGCATGGCTGTCTATGAATGTTGGGCTCTGGTGGGGTCGGTATCAGCCTTGTGCATGTGTGTGGGAGAAACCTGTGCGGTTGAACAGCTCTGTTTGCTCTGGGCACACAACAGGACCTGACAGATTGATCAGTAACTTTGCACGGATGCCTTTCGTGAGTCAACACTGACTGTAAAAACAGTTTTAAGCTGTAATCCTCGACTTCGCTGTGCATGCCTAGTTAGGTAAACGTTAGAAACGGCACAATGGTCTGATTTAAGATGAGGGCTGCTTTAGTCCAGCTGCTGAAATTAAACGGTTAATCATTTACAGAGTTTATTCTTAGCTGCTCTGGAAGGCCTGAAATGTCTTGAGCGGTCTGTTTGGTGCAGAGCCTAAAAGGTAGCAAGGAACCATTCGCTCTAGACAAGCCACCTCGGAAAGAAGAGCAGAGAAAGTCAGGAAAAGTGCTGCACGGCAGCCAGGAAAGCCACGCGTCTGTGATCCTGAACATGTTTCCCGGAGAGAGTCGGATCTCTGTGTGTTTGTGGAAAGACGTGTCTGCTGTGTCCACCATTAATCACCCAAGCAGAGCCAATTACTGTGAGCAGGGATACAGGGATGGAGAGCACTGGGGCAGGACAAGCCAGTAAACCTCCAAATCTTCCAGCAGAGAGGTTAGGGAATCTCAGCCTGCACCGCAAAAGAGCCAGAGGGGGTGCACGGGTGGGGGCGGCTGTTACTCACCACAAAACATTATCACAGAAAGACGGAAAACAGCGAATACTGTGGAAATGTGGATGAAATCGAGCTGGAAGTGAAGGAGTTACATACTTAGGCAGTGGGGGAAGGGAGGCTCCCATTCCGTGATAAGAGAAGATCTTGATAGCCATGTTTGTAGCCTTTGGAATTTACTCCTTTCACTATTTTTTTCACCCCGCTGGCACTACCCAGTCCGTCCACGCCCTGCTGTCGTGCCTTTTTCTCACACACGTGGTTAGAGCACTGTGGCCAAACGTATGACGAAATCCAATACACTGTTAGTCAGTTGTCAGATGCTTAGAAATGCTTGCAGTGCTCAAATGAACCGCATGCTATTTACTGTGTTTACACATTCTCAAATTAGTGGACAGGCCACATGGATGCTGGCTTGCTAATCTGGCTATGAAGGTTGAGGCGACAGACGTGCTCATGGAGTCCCAGCCCAGCAGCTCTGACTGTGTGTTATTCACAGTATTTTAAAATAAAACACACCCCTACATTATTTTGAGAAGGTAATGTAACCTAGACTTACTCCCAAAGGAAAAAGTGTCTAAATTAAATGCCTTGTGTACCAGTCACTCTGTTAGCCAATGAGCAGAGCCAGTCACTAACCAATCATCACTCAGTAGCTACTCACTAACCAATCAGCACTCAGTAGCTACTCACTAACCAATCATCACTCAGTAGCTACTCACTAACCAATCAGCACTCTGTAGCTACTCACTAACCAATCAGCACTCAGTAGCACTCAATAACCAATCAGCACTCTGTAGCTACTCACTAACCAATCAGCACTCAGTAGCTACTCACTAACCAATCATCACTCAGTAGCTACTCACTAACCAATCAGCACTCAGTAGCTGCTCACTAACCAATCAGCACTCAGTAGCGCTCAATAACCAATCAGCACTCAGTAGCCGCTCACTAACCAATCAGCACTCAGTAGCTACTCACTAACCAATCAGCACTCAGTAGCTACTCACTAACCAATCATGACTCAGTAGCTACTCACTAACCAATCAGCACTCTGTAGCTACTCACTAACCAATCAGCACTCAGTAGCACTCAATAACCAATCAGCACTCTGTAGCTACTCACTAACCAATCAGCACTCAGTAGCTGTTCACCAACCACTCAGAAGCCATTTGCTAAAAAAAGTGCTTAGAATCTGCTTGCTAACCAATCAGTTCTATGTAGCCATTAACTAACCAATCAGCACTCAGTAGCTACTCACTAACCAATCAGCACTCAGTAGCTACTCACTAACCAATCATCACTCAGTAGCCGCTCACTAACCAATCAGCACTCAGTAGCCGCTCACTAACCAATCAGCACTCAGTAGCTACTCACTAACCAATCAGCACTCAGTAGCTACTCACTAACCAATCAGCACTCTGTAGCCAATCACTAACCAATTGCACTCAGTAGCGCTCGATAACCAATTGCACTCAGTAGCGCTCGATAACCAATCAGCACTCAGTAGCCGCTCACTAACCAATCAGCACTCAGTAGCGCTCAATAACCAATCAGCACTCAGTAGCCGATCACTAACCAATCAGCACTCAGTAGCCGCTCACTAACCAATCAGCACTCTGTAGCCGTTCACCAACCACTCAGAAGCCATTTGCTAAAAAAAGTGCTTAGAATCTGCTTGCTAACCAATCAGTTCTATGTAGCCATTAACTAACCAATCAGCACTCAGTAGCTACTCACTAACCAATCAGCACTCAGTAGCTACTCACTAACCAATCATCACTCAGTAGCTGCTCACTAACCAATCAGCACTCAGTAACCGCTCACTAACCAATCAGCACTCAGTAGCTACTCACTAACCAATCAGCACTCGGTAGCCAATCACTAACCAATTGCACTCAGTAGCGCTCGATAACCAATTGCACTCAGTAGTGCTCAATAACCAATCAGCACTCAGTAGCGCTCAATAACCAATTAGCGCTCAGTAGCGCTCAATAACCAATCAGCACTCAGTAGCCGCTCACTAACCAATCAGCACTCAGTAGCCGCTCACTAACCAATCAGCACTCAGTATCCGCTCACTAACCAATCAGCACTCAGTAGCCGCTCACTAACCAATCAGCACTCAGTAGCTACACACTAACCAATCAGCACTCAGTAGCCGCTCACTAACCAATCAGCACTCAGTAGCTGCTCACTAACCAATCAGCACTCAGTAGCTGCTCAATAACCAATCAGCACTCAGTAGCCGCTCACTAACCAATCAGCACTCAGTAGCTGCTCAATAACCAATCAGCACTCAGTAGCCGCTCACTAACCAATCAGCACTCAGTAGCACTCAATAACCAATCAGCACTCAGTAGCGCTCAATAACCAATCAGCACTCAGTAGCCGCTCACTAACCAATCAGCACTCAGTAGCCGCTCACTAACCAATCAGCACTCAGTAGCCGCTCATTAACCAATCAGCACTCAGTAGCTGCTCAATAACCAATCAGCACTCAGTAGCTCAAATGTAAAGTTTCAACAATTAATAAAATGTTGTGCATATAAAACAAAAGGTAATGAATGTTTTTAGCCATTTACCTCCATTCACTCAATTTAAACAGGACTTACTCACAGCGCCCTCTAGTGTTTATCTTCACTTTCTGACATAACGGCTGGAATAAAAAGTGGCCAGTGTCTCACATTTATTATGGATTTTAGTTTCATCCCACTTAAAGCTCTCCCAGGTTGAGTATGAATGTAAGTGACTCTTTTGAAGCTTTAATAGTGCTTTTACCAACTAAATACGGCTTCTGGCAGCAGCCAAAAATCTTTATTTTCCAAAACGAGACGACGTCTGGAAGGAAAATGACAGAGATTTGCTTACAGACGGGACTGAAATGATCAGACGAGCTCTGAGTTAGCTCAGTCGATAATTCAGCCTGTAGTTTTTTCAGAGGATGAGCAGAAAAACACAGACACGGTGCATCCAGATGGGAATAAAATCACAGAGGAGCTCCTGTAAATGGAGAAATTACTGCAGGACCCCCATGTAAATTTAATCCAGTCCGAACAGGGCTTTACTTTACTTTGTCTCAGAAGAAATAAATCAGATCCAGTACTGAATTAATGAAGGATGAGTGCTCTCTCAGTTCTCTTAAACCCTTCTCAGGAGGAAAGAGGAGATTAAGATCGGCTGTGTAAAACTCTTCTGAGTGAAACATGAAGAGATCTTAACGTTTGGCTGTGAAAATATTATTCAGCTAATAGTGGGATGACATGAGTCACAAAAGATGCCTGAGAAACATTATTTCAGCTAAAAGAAAGTCTCACATGGGCTACACTGACATGCATCGTTTGACTGATAGCTCAGCTGGATGACCAATCAGAATTACGTTTAAGGCTTACATCACATTTTCTTAGCTTTTCTAAACAGAGATGGTCCATAGAACTACTGAACCCTCCTGTGAACACCCAGTACAGGATGGATGTATACAACTCACACAAAACACTAACCAGCACTAGCCGAGAGTACACAGAGCTGCTGTAAGTCAGAAAGCCTAAATAACTTGTGAGTGTCTCTAAAATCAGCAGAAATCAGCCTCCGACTGGCTCAGTGGATGGACACTATGGCCTGATGATCGCCACCGGCAGCCCTGAGAGAGCAGAACTGGCTGTGCTGTTTCCGGGTACAGGGGCAGATTTGGGAGTTCTGGGGCCCCAAGCAATGTCATGTCTGGGGGCCCTGATCAAACAGATTATTTTTTATGGTTATGGTGCAGTACAAGCTTAAACATAAATTAAATTATTATTATTGATTATTAATAAATATTAATTATTATACATACATTTTAAACATTACTTAAACATTATTATTCATAATATTTTATTAGGAATTACTAGTTAATATTAATAATATACTAATAATAACTAACAGTATAATAATAATAATAATAATAATAATAATAATAATTATTATTATTATTATTATTATTAAAATAAAATAATATTAATCATTAATTAAATATTAATTATTAAATATTAATAAACTGTTAAAACCGTGTAATATAAAAATATCACCCAATTCTGTGTTACACCTTGATAATCAACTTCAATTCATTACCACCAATTACAATTCTGTTTGGACTGTATGGTCAATAGACCTCATTTACATAAAATTATACCTAATTTTTGAGTAAAAATAAGCAGAAATTCTGGATAATTTTGATTAAGCAGGTGTGATAATGGATGGATGGATGGTTTGAAAGTCCAGATGCTAATCACACATTAGCAAGAACAGAGCCGATGAGCTTGTGAGCGGTCTAAAGAGAAACAGGCTTCCGACTGAGTGGCTGTTTTTTGCTGGGTCCTAGTGCTCGACCCATCTCTTTTTTATACAGCGTAACACTGTTTTTGGACGGAAAAATCAGCAGAGAACCAAAACAGTCTTTTTTTGCCAACCTCTTTTGGCCAGCAGGGGGCCCCCTGATCTCTGGGGCCCCAAGCAATTGCGTGGTTTGCGTGTTGGTTAAATCTGCCCCTGTCCGGGTGGGTAGATGGCGCTCTATCTTCATCATTCCCACTGTGATGCTGACTCTGGTGTCTGTTAGCTGATGTATCAGAGCTGGGGGTCCTGCACTTTCCTTCAATCATACTTAAATGGAGGTGCTCAAGAAGGGCTCAAATCTAAACTCCTCACTGAATTGTATGTTTTCAGATAAAGACTACACACAGATAAAGTAACTGGGATGTCCTGTATAAGAGTTTGACACTCCAGATAATCAGCTGTCTGTAAAAGCGTGAAACAAGTGCATTTTCATGACTGAACACTTCAGTGTGTAAGTGAGGGTGTGTCAGAGTTAAGTCTTACACAGTTCTTGAAGAAGTACGTGTGTGACAGCCAAAGTGGAGCTGTTTCCCATCACACTCCTACAACCAAAGATTCCATACACACACACACACACACACACAGAGCACCAGAGCCTGGACAGACATATAGACAGTCTTAGGATTCCACCGCTCAGGCTGTGTGGAATAGCTGGTGGCAGGACCATGTTCACGGTGAACATCTCTTCCTCCATATCGATGGTGAGATGTAGTCTGGAGAGACAGGTGGACAAAAGCTCTTTACGGACCGATCAGTGGAATTCCAGGTAACTGAGAGTTGTGTGTATTAATTCGGCTTCTATATACCCGTCACACCATGCCATCCGGATTTCTTCAAAACAGTCTTCTTTTGAATGTAATGGCAAATGTTATGGTATAGTTAGCACTTGACAAGCTTGTATATTACATTTTTTTTCCCAATTTTATCTCCTTCACAGTGTAGTAGTAGCCAGTAGCCCATCCCATCCTTTAGGACTCTCCCCATCACTTTTGCAATGTGCCTGACTCTAGGAGGGTGAAGTCATGCACAAGCCTCCTCTGATGCGTGTGATGTAGCCACCGCCTCTTTTCTAACTACAGCTGATACACCGTCACTGGGGAGCCAACGCGCTCGGAGGAAAGCGCAGGATTCCCAGCTCCGAATGGACCAATCAGTAGACACCTGAGCCAACCAGCTGTTGATGGCAAACAGCATGAACGGGATTCAAACTCGTGATCCTCTGATCATAGTGTCAACGTCTTAACCTGCTGAGCCACTCGGGGCCCTTGTTTATTACATTTTGGCCCAAATTGAGAATGACAAGCATTGCTAAGTGAAAGACAGAATTGTTATAAGGACAGTTTTCTAACTGAAGGAGTGTTCTGTGGAGTTGGTTGTTTGATGTATCTCCATATTTATAATGTACTCACTCCTGTCACACTATTATCTTGGGATGTACAGACCTGAGGTTTCCAGTAGGTATAAACATGACTACAGAGGTAACCCTACTTATGAGTTTAATCCGTGCAGGAGCCGAGCTCGTTAGCTGGTTTGCTCGTTAGCTGGTTTGCTCGTTAGCTGGATGCATTTTCCCCATAAGAATACATGTAAAACTGATTAATCCGTGTCAGCCGGCCAATATACAGTATACTTTAATATGTAAATAATGTGTTTATATGGGTTTTTAAAACATAAACGAGACGACGACGGTGCTCGTGTAGGCTGGCGGCTAAGGAGGACAGGAGGACGGGCGTACGTGTATGGCATGGTTACACTTATCATATGAAAAGTAAAAGTAAAATGTATCTAACTTTCTTGTTCACTACCTTTTGCTGTCTTTGTGTCACTTTCACTAGCACTTTCACTTTCACTGGACAGCCGTCAAAGGTAATGACTGACCTCTTCTTCTACGCTAGCATCTAGGAGATGCTACGACCACAGCGCCCCTAGCGGTTGGCATAATTGAACTAATTTAGGCTACTCGTTACTTTGAATTTTACTCGTTACCTGGAACAAAAACATTCCGAGATCTCAACTCGTTACCTGGAATACTCGTTAGTGGGGATGCTCGTAAGTAGGGTTACCACTGTATAAATGAAAATATAGTACAATTTAGGGTGGCACGGTGATAAGCATTTACTGAAGTCTTGGGTTCGAGTCCCGTCTGGGCGGAGTTTGTTCTCTGAAGTCTTCGGTTTCCTCCCACAGTCCACAAACATGGAGGTCAGGTGAACTGGTTACTCTAAATTGTTATTGCGTGTGCCCACAATGTATTGGCACTGGGTTTAGCTATGATAGTGTAATGTCCTGCCCTGTGCCTGGTGAAGGGGTAAAGGGACCACAACCCTGACCAGAATGAAGCAGAAGATAGTGGATGGACAGCACAGTGTACTGTACTTTACCAGACACTTCAGTGTCGTTCATGTGTATTTTGGGGAAATCATGTCCGAGCTCAGTGGTTGTTTGTGGTAGCCAGTGTTCTGCAGCAGGAAGCACAGCCACAGGATTGGACCATTTTAAACGCAGTACAGGTGTAAACCCTGGGATACATTAATGCTTAGCACACCAGGGACAGCAGTACTGTGTGAACATGCCTGATTTCCAGTTAGGAAAGAGCTTTGGATCCCTCGCTGTGGCTCAGACGCCCCGCGATGCCAGCACAGGGCAGTCTGGAATGCCTCTCTGCCTGCAGATGAGTCACAGCAGCTAAAAGCGAGCTGCAGCGGAGTGGTCAAGCGTGAGGCAGGAATGATCTCAGTATGTGAGCGTTTGGTGTATGTGTGAGAAAAAAAAAGTGTGTGTTAAAAGAACAGACTTGCTGTTAAGCTTTGAAAAAAAATGAAGGCTCGCCAATCTCATCAAGTCGTGACCAGAATCGGAGCGTTGTTTTAAGTGCTGGTGCTGTTTTTCTTGATCTCTTCTCTCTATTCACTGCATATGCACTGTGATTTGCATTAAAATTCAACCCAAAATTTAGTGTAACCCACACTTTAAACTCCTTCCAGCCTGCCTGGGATCACTTCCTGCAGTGTGAGATGCTGGAAATTTGAGATAAATCGCACTACGAACAATAATAAACTCATGTTGTAGCCATATTTTCATCAAATCTAGACATTCTGTATTATTATCACCAGTGCTAGTTCTCAATATACCCACTTCCAGCATCTCACACTTATTTCTGGGTTAAGCCACACCCACTTCCTGTTTGTAATACAAAGGTTTGTAATCAAGGTATTAGTGCTAGTATTGATATAACATTGTAAAACCTCTAGGACGGACTTCTTCTGTCCTTTGTGAAAGTGCTCACTTTACAAACATCAGTAGACACTACTGTCCACCATCCCTTGTTGTACGAGGTGCACTTGTTCACCCACCTGTCTCTCTTTCTGCTATAGCACTGTCTCTCTCCTGCCCTCACTCTGCTCTTGGCTGGCTGTAGTTTTATCCTGCCCTCTGACATTTTTGCCCTGTTTGGCAGGGAGCCGCGGAAGGTCCTGCTGCACAAGGGCTCCACAGGACTGGGTTTCAATATTGTGGGCGGGGAGGATGGAGAAGGAATCTTCGTCTCTTTCATCCTGGCGGGCGGGCCTGCTGACCTGAGCGGCGAGCTGAGGAGGGGAGATCGCATCCTGTCGGTCAGTAACAGGCAAAAAAAGACTATAATACTGAAAGACGTGATGCAGATCACAATATTTCATTATTTTGAGGATTTTGCTTCATAAGGATTAAAAGTAAGGCTGTTCAACATACTGTGAATGTGCACAATCATTGACCAAAGTGTCTGCACACAGAGGACATTCACCTCCACAGTTAATGCAATGAAACACACAAACACACACTAGGGGGCAGTGAACACGCATCCCTGACCAGAGCTCAGGGAGCAGATGATGGTTAGGTGCCTTGCTTAAGGGCACTTCAGACAGGTCCTGCCAGGGGATTGAACCCACGACCTTCCAATCCCAATACTGTGTCCCTAACCACCAGCTCACCAATTTCTGCATGTTAATATCCAATAAACAAGGCCATACTTCATGGATAACAGTGATATCTGAGTTTATATTTGTCACCATTTAGCAGTTTGAATGTTATCTTGTATTAGCATTGTGAGAACTGTAAAACAGCTTTTTATGTTTTGGTTCTGATTGCAGAACGCAGCTTTACGAGCAACAGCACTCAGTTTCAGACGGGACATGTTCAGGATTGAGCTCATTACTGGAAAAAAAATGACTGATTACTTCTCAATGGGATTACTAATTGGATTACTTTACTTATTACTTTCTGGACAAAGTAATCTAATTTCTCATTACTCAATAAAACAATAAAACTAATCTACCAAAATGCGCAGAACTCAGTCTCAGTGGGTTGTATTTAAAAGACAAGCTCTGAAAAAAAAAAAAAACATTCAGGTCTGTTGGATTAAACAGCTAACGCTAAGTGAACACCAGAAAATGACGTGAAGAGCTACAACACTTACAGCTCAAAATAAAGTCTGTCTGAGTCACACTTTAAAAATATGTTTCCTGAATTTAAACACAAAGCTGAGGTTCTGCTTCTTATTCATAAGCATCTTTCTATTCCACCTTAAATGATGGAGCAGTTATGCTCAAGCTCTGCTGTTTAAGGTGGAATTGGGAAATTCAACAATACACATAAGACTCTAACTTTACTCTGAACTGGAGACTGAGCTCTTTCAGTAATGTTGTGACTTTTATTCCTTTATCCATCAGTTTTTAATATTAGCATGATTACAGCCAATGGACTACAATACCCAGCAGATACACACAGCGGTACAGTACACCGTAAGGTCAAAACACATTACGCAACCAACAATAACTACACCTTAAATGTATGTTTTAATGATTTAAATGATTTAAAACACAAAGCACAAAATTAAAACATGAAACAGGTCTTAAGAGAACATAACAGGGAATCCACAGAACACATAGAACACTGTAGCTCACAAAGATATTTAAATGTGACAAATACAAATGACAAAATGAACCGCACAGGAGTGAAACACAAGAGGGAGTATTAAGACTGCAGTTAGATAACACTACAACACACAAGGCGGGAAACAGGTGCAAACACTCATGACAGGGGTGAGACACAGAAAACCGGAAAACAAACATACATAAGGAAAGTGGGCGGGGATCGTGACAGTCGAACTTTTTTTTTGGGCATCGTGATTTGAATATTTAGGTCCCATTATCCTTGAAAATAATATGAAAGTGTTCCTACAGCTTTTTTATGTGTGTGTGTTCTTCTAATATAAAATAGTTTGAGGTACTAGATAATTAATATATGTAAACTAAGCTGCAGTAAGTTTCAAATCCATTATGGCTTTTGATGCCACATTGATATGACTGTCCATTCAGCCTTATAGGCCTCATTTACTTTGAAGGTGATGATGTTAGTGCACACAGACTTTCACAGAGTTAGTGAAGTGGAAGCTGAAGAGGAAAGGATGGCCGCTGTGTATCAGTATACAGACTTTTCAGTCTTTTAAACGCAGTACTCCTCTATTCTTCTGACGTCCCTGAGGATTTTAGTCTGAAATTAATCATTTGTTCTACATTTCAGAACAGAATCTTTTGATATATCTGTCTTAAAGGAAAAGATTTAATCCTAAGAGATAAAGAAAGTGTAAAACGTAAACAGTGGATCTTTTGATTAATTCCGGTGCTGCAGAATGAGGAAAAACTTATAAGCACATGTTGTGATCTATAGTTCTGATGTTTAAAAAAATGTGGTGAAGAAATTACATTTTACCAAAGTGTCTTCTTGTGTATCAGGTGAATGGTGTGAATCTGCGAAATGCCACTCATGAGCAGGCAGCTGCTGCACTGAAGAGGGCCGGTCAGACAGTTACCATCATCGCCCAGTACAGACCAGAAGGTAGGGACGGGTTTTGAAATGTTGTTTATGTTACATTTGTTGAATCAATGAAAATGTGCTATACAGGGTGAAGAGCAATGATGCTACTGGTCATGTGACACATTTCCACCCAAAACTCTCTCACTTTGGGAAGCACATGGAGCTGCATTACTGTGTAGCTTGTGTTTTTTTATATATATATTTAAAAACCATTCGTTATTATTATTATTATTATTTTTTTTTGTTTTTTTTTTTTTGTATTTTTTGCAGTAGAAGTAGTAAAACAATTATTATTAGTCATTATTGTAGTAGTAGTAAAATTCTTATTCTTATTCTTATTATTTGCAGCAGTAGTGGTGGTAAAATAATTAGTTATTATTACTAATATTAGTTATCGCAGTAGTTGTAAAATCATTAGTTGATGAAGATGGTGATGGTGATGATGATGATGATGATGAAGTAAAATCATTGGTTCAGACTTCATTTGTACATTATTCTTCTTCTTCTTCTTCTTCTTATTATTATTATTATTTGCAGTAGTAGTAATAATAGTAAAATAATGAGTTATTACTATTATGAATTGGTGTAGTAGTATTAAAATAATTTGTTAATACTTTATTTGCACATTATTATTATTATTATTATTATTATTATTATTATTATTATTATTATTATTATTATTTGCAGCAGTAGTGGTGGTAAAATAATTAGTTATTATTACTAATATTAGTTATCGTAGTAGTTGTAAAATCATTAGTTGAAGATGTTGATGATGATGATGTAGTATTAAAATTATTAGTAGAGACTTTATAATTAGACTTTATTGGCCAAGTATGTTTGCTGATGAAGATGAAGATGATGATGATGATGATGATGATTGCAGTAGTTGTAATAGTAGCAGTACTGCTAGTCAAATAATTAGTTATTACTATTATTAGTTGTTATCATAGTAAAATTGTTTGTTGATGAAGATGAAGATTATGATGCCAGACATCATTGGCCAGTTATGTTTGATGATGCTGAGGATGATTTGAAGCAGTAGTAGTAATAGTAAAATAATTAGTTATTAGTATTATTAATTGGTGTAGTAGTATTAAAATCATTATTTAACAATGATGATGATGATGATGAAGTAAAATCATTGGTTCAGACTTTATTTGTACATTATTTTTATTATTATTATTATTATTTGCAGTAGTAGTAATAATAGTAAAATAATGAGTTATTACTATTATGAATTGGTGTAGTAGTATTAAAATAATTTGTTCATACTTTATTTGCACATTATATTATTTATTATTATTATTATTATTATTATTATTATTATTATTATTATTATTTGCAGCAGTAGTGGTGGTAAAATAATTAGTTATTATTACTAATATTAGTTATCGTAGTAGTTGTAAAATCATTAGTTGATGATTATGATGATGATGTGGTACTAAAATGATTAGTAAAGACTTTATAATTAGACTTTATTGGCCAAGTATGTTTGATGATTGATTTACAGTAGTAGTAGTAGTAGTAATAGTAAAATAATTAGTTATTAGTATTATTAATTGATGCAGTACTATTAAAATCATTAACAGTGATGAAGAAAAATCATTAGGTCTGACTTTTTATTTGCATATTATTATTATTATTATTATTATTATTATTATTTGCAGTAGTAGTAAGTTCAAGTTTCAGTAATTAAGCTATTGTTGTAAACCCGGTGTGCCCCTTTAAGGTATCAGGTAGGCTTCGCTGCCTCGCCTAGTTTGTGAACGAGGACATTGTTGGTGGATGCTGATTGGCTAGTTTTGGATCAGGTTAAGCGGCCCTTATGCTGCATTCTCAAGGGATCCACCATGCGGGTGGAAGGATTGTTTGCAGCTCTCAGGCTGGGGGACTGGCAACCTTGCTGACGGCTCGTCTTAAAGCGGAGAGAGAGCACCGCCAGAGAGACAAAAATAACTTGAACTTTGAATAAAACAGCGGTTAAGAAGCGATTTTGTGACCGTGCACAACTTCCGGCGGGGTAGATTATTACTACAGTCCAGTCCGTCGTACTGAGCTAAAGCTGCCTGAAAGGAAACTCCGCGCCTGCCCGGCCGAGGTGCTGTTTAATGGGAGGAGCGTAGCAGGGAAGAACGAAACGGCATTAGCCTCGTTTCTTTATCTGTATTTTCATCTTTGTTTCTGTCGAAAACAAGAAAACGACTTATCAGCCTTAAAGACAGCGTGGACAGCCTTTAGTTCAGCTCGCTGTGAGCTTTTCAGCCGGGCTGACTTTTCCTGAGTGGACTAAAAGTTGGCTACGACAAACACGGCGAGCAGGAGGGACTTCAGCCGGGTAGGACCAGCTTTACTGCTGCTTTACAGGGCGAGGAGTAACTTTAGCTCAAAAACAAGGCACGACTGACTGTGTGTGAGGCAGAAAGTCGACTCCGTGTCGTTGACCGAGGTGAATGTTTGTTGTTAATGACTTTGAGGTCGTGTTTTTTGTCCTGAAAAGCCTTTCAGTAGCTCAGCCTTTCACCAGCAGACTAGTGAGTAATTACAGCTCTGTTTACTACCTGTCCTACCTAAACACTACCTTCACCTTTTATGTGCATGTGCTGGAGGTCAGAGAAAAGGTAAGGCTGGATTAAAAAAGAAAAATGGTCAGTAGATCTAAAAAAGCCACAGAAAAGCTTGTTTTGAGCTCAGAATAACCTGAGAACCAGGCACACACCTGAGCACTAGTGGACACAACAGGTGCACATATTGTTTACTCATCATAGAGGAACAGACCTGACACACAGCCTGGTGATTAATTAGTTGCATCCTTGGAGCCCCACCTGTCAGATCACTATAATCTGCTTGATTTTCAGTGAATTTTCCTTATCAGACGCCCACAGTGGATCTCTGATCTAAGGCAGTGGTTGGCACAGCAGGTCTGATTGGGTTTCTGCTCTGATCTCTGCTGTGAAGACTATGAATGGAATGCAGGACTAAGTTATGCTGCAGCATCTCATATTACTGATCACCAGAGATGACACTGAAGTCACCACGTTTGATATTTTTATGAGAATCCATCCTCGACCCTCTAGATCAGGGGTGTCGAACCCAAGTCCTGGAGGACCACGGTTTAGTGAGCATCCTGATCAATCGCCTGATTCGGCTCAGCAGGTAAGGAGCAGGTTTAACTGTAGGGTCGGAGCAGAGAAACCACCAAACTGCCATCCAGGACTGGAGTTTAACCCCCTGCAGTGGACCCCACCTCGCTGTTCTTTGTCTCAGATTTTTTCTGCTGTATTCTGACGTCAACCGTCATCACTGTTTGTTTTTACATCCTTTTTACTTTGGATTCTCCAACGTTATGTCATAACGAGGCTGACGGGGCTTCACTAAATAAGTCGTGTCCAAATCCTAATTTTTAATTTTAACAGCATCAGGATGTTCGTTTAGGAGGCAGAATTGGATCAAAATGAAAATGAGAGGCACCCATCCCTACTGATCAGTACAGAATATAAATGTGCTGCCCCTCCTTCCCAAGGGCTGGCATGTCTCCACAGAAATAGCAGTGACATCCTAATTTAGGGCAGAACAGCTTATTGAATTATGTGGGATAAGTCTTGCACAAAGAGAACAAGGCCAGAGATGGAGATTCTGCCTGATCGGTGTTAAAGGTGTGATGTACAGAGTAACACTGTCAGGACGTTTGTCAGGACTTGTGGGTGATAAACTGTAAGACGTTGTAGGGTAAGTTAGTTATTGCTAATTCATAACAAGCCGCTGGCAAATATTTCCTTTCCTCCTTTTTCAGCTTTAAACTGCTGTCGCTCTTCTGAATAACCGGTCAGCATGTCCTGTGCTGGGTTTCCTGTTGGACTGGCCGGGCTGCTGGCTCAGAGAGCAGCTGGGGTGACTGGAGTTGTGATGGTGGTTCTGTAGTTGATTCCTCAGATGTCTGTCTGGGCACCATGCCTAGTCGTTCTCTGATGGGCCACTGCCTGGCCGTCTTGCAGACGTTTCTAATTGAAGCCCAATACTGATGACTTGGTTCAGTCTGTCCACTCTTTCTCATATCATTCACTCATTCATTACTGTGGTAGTTGGAACGTTTATTAGAATAGGCCTCCACTGCTAGCGTGACACTTGTGAACGGTCACTGGTTTGTATATCAGTGTTGTATCAAGAAAAGTGATGATAACGAGTCACGTTTCTCACACGACCCTCATACAGTTGTGTGGAGATGCTCCATCCTCAGAAATGGGCCACATTTACATTACAAGTCTCATTCATCCACTTTTTGTTCACATTGGGCTGTTGTGAAGGTTCACAATCAGAAACGTAAGTGAGCTGTGTCTGTGTAATGTGAACAAACCTGTCTCTGAAACAGCATACACTGGTATGTTTATACACGTTTCCATCACCACCAACAACAAAAAACATTTGTACGTAGTTACCAGATTTTTTCTGCCAAGTTAGGCTACTTTGAACATGCAGTGGGGGGTAAGCTTCAGAGGAGTTTAAGGGTTTTTGGTGTAAATAGAAAAGATGGTGAATGGCCCTCGAGTGGCTCAGCAGGCTAAGACGCTGACACTATGACCAGAGGATCGTGAGTTCTAATCATGCTGTTTACCATCAACAGCTGGGACCCAAGAGAGCAAAATTGGCAGTGCTCTCTGTGGGCAGGTAGATGGCGCTCTCTCTATCACTCTCACATTGCAATGTCCGCTGGCTACTGATTGGTCCATTCGAAACTAGAGACCCTGCACATTTCTCTGAGTGGGTTGGTTCCCCAGGGACTGTGTATCAAGCGGTAGTACGAAAAAAAGTGTATCGCTGTATCACGCTAACGAAGGAGGGAGTCAGGGAGAGTGCAAAGTGTGATGGAGAGAGCCACTAATGGGTTGGGTTAATTGGCGACTACCACTCTGGGAAAGGGAGAAAATTGGCAAAAATTATTAAAAAAAGAAGAAAAGATGATGAATGAGTAATTTTGGAAGATTAACTTATTACGGCTTCTTCAAATGTCTGATTGGAAATTTTGGGTTAGTTTCAGCTTCCTGTCGGACATTGTTCTGCAGGATTTTTGGGATCTGGCAACCCTGTATTAGTGAGACTGTATTAAAACAGAAGTGTTAGTAGCTGATGAGGGTGTTTATCTCAGGAGGACAGTAAACAGCTGGTGGACTGTACATGATCAGGTGCAGAAGGTGAATAAAAGTCAGTCGGCTGATGTTTTAGCAGCTCTGTATGTAAACAGAAGTGAAGTCAGAACTGGTTTAGCACTAAACATGTGTGACTAAAACACATCAAATCTGATCTGACCTCACATTCATGCCACATGCTCACAAATCCAGTCTAGGACCGCATATGAAAGTGACTCAATTCTGACTTGAAAATACAGTGGTACCTTGAGATATGAGCAGACCAACATAGAATTTTTTTTTTTTTAAGATACGAACTGCGACTCCATATTTTTGTTCGAGATCTGAGTGAAATTTACTTTAATTAAATTTTCGGAAACTCTTAAACCTATTTAATTTTAATAACATTCATACAGTAATCAATTAATTAATTAATAATAATTAATTAATATTAATTATGTTAAATACTGTTAATATTATTTTGTGCACGTTTTGTACTGAACTGCAAAGAAGGAACCATCGCATCCCATTCTTCAGCCAGTTGCTGAATGTGTTGGCAGCAGTCGGATGCTGAAGTGAAATGGGAGAAGAGAGATTTTACTGTACAGCACTACACATCTACACAGTACCACGCACATCAAATTCCCCGTGAATTTAAAATACAGCGAGAATTCCCCCAAAAAGATTTTACACTCAAATTGACTGAAATCTGAAATGTAAATATTTTGTTATGCATTGGTAAAGTGTATATATGTGTGCTTCTTAATTCAAAACATGTCTTTTTGTCCATAATTTAGGATGGTTTGGGGATGTTTCACAGGGCTGGAACAGATTAAATATATTTCAGTTCTTTTAAATGGAGAAATTTGTTTGATATGAGTTGACTGACTTACGAGTTCTGTTACAGAACAAATTAAACTCGTATCTCAAGGTACCACTGTGTCTGATTTGACATGTTCACACAGCCCTGAAATGATCAGATCTGAGTCACATTAAATCTGGTTTGAGTCACTTCAGCCTGGTAATGTGAATGTATCCATTAAGACCTCGTGACCCAGATGTTTTGATTAACTCTTTACTTTTTAGAAGTTGTTTAGCTCTAAAGGAATCTCACATTTTACTACAATGTTTTGCTTGTTGTGCCTTTGACTCACTTGTCATGTGATGGTTAGCACACTTGTCATATTGAGAGAGCACAGCTGAGCTGCTCTTGGCTGTTAATGAGCCCCTGTGGACCGGAACAGTTGTCTGACCAGTGGTGTGGTCCAGAGCTGCTTTTTTCCTTTAATAGGACACTTTTATCATAACAGTCATCTCATTGTCTTCTGTTTGTCTGAGTTATATAGTCAGACTGGCTTTTTTTAATTGTACCCGTCTCTAATGGTAAGAACAGTGTCTCCCTGGTTACGTTTAAGTGGTGTCAGGTTCGGTTACCTGACCGTGTCACTCTAGACTGTTATTAACTGCTGTGTTGATGGACAGGACATCAGGACAGACTTTGCATGTGTGGTAGTTTTGTGTTTATTGCTCTTTTATGTTCTGTATTCTCCGAACTGGCTTTCTTTACACAGCCATCACAAAATACACCAGTTTACACACATTTATACGATTCTTTTAGGACAGACGGCACCATACTTACAAACCTAGCCAGTATCTGCTATATACAATACGTTCTCTTCCCTTTACATCAAACTTTGGTTATGTTCACATTCCAGGCTCAAATCAGATTTAATGACTGAAATCTGATTTTTGTGTTGTGTGAACATGTTGAATCAGATTTGATTTGTGGGCATACGACTTGAACGTAAGCAGTCAGATCAGATTTCAAATTTCGCTCAGATCTCGAACAAAAATATGGAGTCGCAGATCTTATCTTAAAAAAAATTCTATGTTGGTCTGCTCGTATCTCAAGGTACCGCTGTTTTTTCAGGTCACTTTCATATGTGGTCCTAGACTGGATTTGTGAGCATGTGACATGAATGTGAGGTCAGATCAGATTTGATGTGTTTAGTCTGTACACATGTGTTTAGTACTAAACCAGTTCTGACTTCACTTAGACTTCACTTTACACACAGAGATGCCAAAACATCAGCCGGCTGACTTTTATTCACCTTCTCCACCTGATCATGTACAGACCACCAGCTGTTTACTGTCCTCCTGAGATAAACACCACCACACATCAGCTACTAATAGGGTTGCCAGGTCCCAAAAATCCTGCAGTGCAGTGTCAAACAGACAACCACAATATACAAGCTAAAACGAATCCAAAATTTGATCGCAGACATTTGAAAAAGTTTTTTAAATTGTCTTCTAACATTACTTAACCATTCGTTTTCTTATATATTTAGATCAAAAAGTCCTGCATCCCACCATCTCTGGTGATTTACCTGTGACTAGATGTTTGCAAACCTGGCAACCCTTTCTAAGCAGTGGTTTTTGTGGTGGTGACTGGGGCGTAAATGTATCGATGCGTGTCGTTTGAGAGACTGATTCCTTCACATCACGTTTATGCACAAAAAATCTGAATTGTTTAAATGAAACTTGTAGTGTGAACGTAGCCTTAAAGTCTTAAACACTTACTATGGAGTTGTACCTTTTTATTTTGGTCCTTGTTGTCCGTGTTCTGTATGATCCTGGTCTCTCAGGTTAAATAAAAAAAATGCACTGAAGTGCTGGAGCACAGGTTAATGGAAAAACGAGTGTTATTTGTTATTTGTTTGATGGAGAAAATGTAACGTAATTGTTAATTGTGGCTAACTAGTCTTGTATGTAAGCCCACGAGAGGTCTCCTAAGCTTGTCTTTAACCACATGGGACTCTGTCCTTTCGTCTCTTGGGTTGATGTTGTTGTTTTCCTCGCTCACACTTCTGCGTATGCTGATTGGTTGCTAAGCTAGCGACTGCAGCCGGACCACACTGCCGCATGTTTAATCAAGAGCTTCTTGTACAGTCATGCTTCAGTTCTGCTCCTGAAATGAATGTGTCTCATTCTCTCAATGAGAAATGATGTTCAGACGTTTGTTCGAGGTCTTCATCCCATTTAACTGAATAGTGCATGTTGTATGTAATTAATATGCATAATTAATGAGCTTGGCAGGAGATATTACAGCATATCTCATGTAGATCTGTGATTAATATCCATCTGTTCCTGAGGTCATTAATCAGTCTGCAGAAGGCTGTCGGGGCTCATGATTTGCCCTCTGTGACTATAGACGATGTGCATTCTGTGGAGCCGTTTGTTAAGTCAGTAAAGTGATGCGGCTTGTTGAGCAGTGCCTTACTGACCATGTGTTTTACGTTTTGCAGAGTACAGCCGTTTTGAGTCTAAGATCCACGACTTGAGGGAGCAGATGATGAACAGCAGCATGAGCTCTGGATCAGGCTCTCTCCGCACCAGCGAGAAACGCTCCCTCTATGTCAGGTAACTTACACACAACAGCGATGAGTCCTGCCACGTTCAGCTTTCTCAGGTCAGACAGTGTCAGCGGGGGGTTTAAATTTGGGATGCACCGACATTAACGTTTTCTGTCAAAACAGAAGCCGATTTGGTTTTACAGTCTTTTGTTTGCCACTTTTTCACTGTTATATAAATTAAAATTAAACATTAAAATGTAATTAAATTTAAATGAAAAGGACTCAACATATTTTTTGTTTTGACTTTCAAAGAAAAAACAATAACTAAACTGCATTTAAAAAATATTTTAATATTGAATACCCAAGCAGATGCCAACAAAGCAAAATATGACTTGAAATAAATTGGCAAAAAAAAAGTCTTAAATAAAATGGCTTAATTTATTTATTTATATATATATATATATATAGATATGTGACCTCGCCAGGGAAAACCAGGTCAAAGTTTTTTTTTGTGAATTTAAGTTTTGTTTTTGATCAAAATATGTACTACAATAGATATCTGAGACTATTATCTTTCATTTACAGCAATAATGCAGAGTGGCTAAGTTTTGTCAGTAATGTGAGTGACACCATATTGACACAATACCTCAATAAGTTGCCCAGTGACTTTGGCCTGGTTTTCCCTGGCGGGGTCTCACACACACACACACACACACACACACACACATATCTATATATATATATATATATACATACATACACACAGAAGTACAGTGTAATGTCCTGATATCGATGTCAGATGATGTAGGTGATCATGTTTGGCAGCAGTATTATTTCTTTACTTCCTGTGGCAGAATAATATTTTGTGAATTATTAAAAAATTGTGTGAATTGAACGTTAGTGTGTTTTCATGATATCTTATGTTGAACACAGTTTTATAAAAACATGAAACCAGTCAAGACTGTGATTTTAGCATGAAAGTTTATTCCACGTCATACCAAAAACACGCTTCACTCTTTTAAAACTAAAAACGGCCTTTCACGGCTTATTGCTTTAACCCTTTCATGCATGAATGATGAAAGAAATCTTATCATTATTTCCCTCCAAAATGTTTTATCTGCCTTTCAATCTCATTAACATATCTCAGTCATTTTTGTTTACCAAGTGTTTTGTTGTGGTTGCTGTTACTAACCACCAGTGTGGCAGGACAAGAGACCGAAGCTGTCATGCAATTTTAACATTAAAACCAAGACATATAGAAGATAATGACTTTAACTGTCCATCATGCATGAAAGGGTTAATGATGAGATGGAGAGAGAAGGATATGGAAAGAGAGAAACCTCATTGTTGAGTATAAATTATTTGGCCTTTTGACTTATTCAGCCGAACACTGAAAGTGTTTGTTTTGTCAGCTGAATAAGTCCAGTTGATGAATATTTAGTGCAGCTCTAATTTAAATAACACTACATGCTTTTTTCTGTCCAGAGACAAATGATCTGCTAGTTAGAAGGAGGCTGTACATTGGTATAGTCTTCACGTTATATATAACAGTCCTTTTGTTTAATGATGGTCATGTTTGGTATCCACACTCGGTCAGTTTATTATTATTATTATTTATTATTATTTATTATTATTATTTATTTTTATTATTTATTATTATTATTATTATTATTATTTATTTATAATAATAATAATACTAATAAATAATAATAATTAATACTAATAAATATAGTTAATACTAATAAATAATACTAATAAATAATATTATTATTATTTATTATTATTATTATTATTATTAGTATTATTAATTATTATTATTATTATTATTTATTATATTTACTATTATTTTTATTTATTTTTATTATTATTATTATTATTGTGGCATTTTTTCACATCATTATCACATGAATAACAATGTCTAAGCGTAACTTAGTCACCAGTCACTTCTTTCTTGTGATACAGGACTTGGTTTGATTAATGCTCAGCTGACTTTAGCTTAAACTCTGACCGACCTCAGCTAATCAGTACCTTCACAAGTTCTTGATTAGCTGAGTGAGGTGTGTGAGACTTGAGCTGGAAGTGAAACGTCTGCTGGTCTATAAAAATTGGCTGTAAAGGAAGAAATTGGAGTAAAATCTCACATTTTTGTCATTTGTTTTGCAGTATATTTACACTCTCTGTGACTAAAGAGAATTTCTATTTGTCGTTTGTCAGAAAATCATTGTGTTTACTTTAAGCCATTTCGTGAAGCGCTGAATAGATTTCTGCTGAACTGAGCACATCATGTATTTGACCTTTGGACTGTGGACTCGTACAGTGTTTGCGTTCAGTACAGTTCCACCTTATAGATCAGGTACCGTAGTCACGGCTCGTTGGGTGCTTGAGCTGACCTGCTGTGACTAAAGCAAGCTGTTACACACTCAGTACAAAATAATCAACAGCGTTGTGCTGAGTAGAAGACGTCTCGGCTACGTTATTGTAGAATGTTAGACTGTGTCTTGTTTGTTAGTTCACAAATACTTTTACTCAAAATATCTCCCCCATAATGCACCAGGCTTGTGTTGGTGAAAAAGGAGCAGACAGACAGAATTGGGTTGATGGTGAGTTCGGGTCTTCACATCGAGGCACAGATTGAATGGCGCTGCTCAGAACTTGTCTAAACGTTTGGTGCCAGTGTTCAGTAATGTGTTTATTCATCACAAGCCCACTGTCTTTTCAGTTTAGCAGCTTTTTATCCCACAGTAGCCAACTTGATTACGTTAATGACAGCAAACAACGACTCTGGAGTTCAAACCTTCGCCCACTTATTTGTGCCGCCAGCTTTACCAAGTGCATTGTTGTCCATTAGTACAGTTTGCTCAGAGAAAGCAGACAGAGGACCACTGGACTCAGTATGTGATGTGTTTTTGAATGAACATTCTGTAGGACGGATGAAACGGTGGGATAGTCAACTGAACAGCAGGCAAAAAGCCGGGCATTTTAAACGTTACCTACACTACTATAGAGACTGATGCCCAGGTAGTAACATGACCAGTGCCTGGGCACCTGATGTCTGATTTAAGTGGAGTGATGTCAGTGTGCAGGGATGTTAATAAGATTGACTTGTGAAATTCATTCATTAGTTCATCGTTTAGGGTCACAGATGATTGATGGGATGCAGTTCTCTTGGCTCTGTTCAGGAGCTGCGGTTAATGGTTTGGGACACATTAAAGGAAAACATTAGCGTGATGTTTTTATGCTCAGAGTCAGATTATATATTGATTGTTTATTGGCTGGTTTGTTTTGTGGCTCATTCTGACTTGTTGGTGATGTAGTTCAATAATTCAAAATACTGATACAGCAGTATGATGCTCATGTTTATGTGACTGTACACATCAATACAGTGGTGTGAAAAAGTGTTTGCCACCGATTTCCTGTTTTTTTTTTTTTTTTTCATGTTTGTCACACTTAAATGTTTCGGAACATCAAACCAATTTAAATATTAGTCAAAGACAACACAAGTAAACACAAAATGCTATTTTTAAATGAAGGTGTTTATTATTAAAAGAGAAAAAAATCCAGACCTTACATGGCCCTGTGTGAAAAAGTGATTGTCCCCCTTGTTTAAACATAACTGTGGTTTCTCACACCTGAGTACATTGTCTCTAGCCACAGCCAGGCCTGATTATTGTCACACCTGTTCTCAATCAAGACATCACTTAAATAAGACCTGCCTGACAAAGTGAAGTCCACCAAAAGATCCTTAAAAGCTACACATCATGCCGAGATCCAAAGAAATTCAGGAACAATTGAGAAAGAAGGTAATTGAGATCTATCAGTGTGGAAAGGGTAATAAAGCCATTTCCAAAGCTTTGGGAATCCAGCGAACCACAGTGAGAGCCATTATCCACAAATAGCGAAGACATGGAACAGTGGTGAACCTTCCCAGGAGGGGCCGCCCGCCCAAAATTACCGCAAGAGCGCAGTGACAACTCATCCAAGAGGTCACAAAAGACCCCACAACAACATCCAAAGAACTGCAGGCCTCACTTGCCTCAGTTAAGGTCAGTGTTCATACCTCCACCATCAGAAAGAGACTGGGCAAAAATGGCCTGCATGGCAGAGTTCCTAGACAAAAACCACTGCTGAGCAAAAAGAACATTTAAAGCTCGTCTCAGTTTTTCCAGAACACATCTTGATGATCCACAAGACTTTTAGGAAAACATTCTGTGGACCGATGAGACAAAAGTTGAACTCTTTGGAAGGTGTGTGTCCCATTACATCTGGCGTAAAAGAAACACTGCATTTCAGAAAAAGAACATTATACCAGTAAACAGTAAAGTATGGTGGTGGTAGTGTGATGGTCTGGGGCTGTTTTGCTGCGTCAGGACCTGGAAGACTTGATGTGATAAATGGAATTATGAATTCTGCTGTCTACCAAAAGATCCTGAAGGAGAATGTCCGACCATCTGTTCGTGACATCAAGCTGAAACGAACTTGGGTTCTGCAGCAGGACAATGATCCAAAACACACCAGCAAGTCCATCTCTGAATGGCTGAAGATAATCAAAATGAAGACTTTGGAGTGGCCTAGTCAAAGTCCTGACCTGAATCCTATTGAGATGCTGTGGCATGACCTTAAAAAGGCAGTTCATGCTCGAAATCCCTCCAATGTGGCTGAATTACAACAATTCTGTAAAGATGAGAGGGCCAAAACTCCTCCACAACGCTGTAAAAGACTCACTGCCAGTTATCACAAACGCTTGGTTGCAGTTGTTGCTGCTAAGGGTGGCCCGACCAGCTATTAGGTTTAGGGGGCAAACACTTTTTCACACAGGGCCATGTAGGTCTGGATTTTTTTCTCCCTTAATAATAAACACTAAACACTAAAAATAGCATTTTGTGTTTACTTGTGTTGTCTTTGACTGATATTTAAATTGGTTTGATGTTCTGAAACATTTCAGTGTGACAAACATGCAAAAAAACTTTTCACACCACTGTATATGTTGATGTATGAAATATCCAGCACAGTGAAGACCTGTAGTATAACAGGGCTTAACTCTGTATTATCATATTAAGGATGCAGTGATGTGGAAATTCTGAGAAGATGCTGATGATGCCCCTGAATTCCAGCTCGTCTATGAGCATCCATAAGAGGAAGTTGCACTTTTAAAGCAAGAACATTACGTGTGAACAATGAACAAATGTCTTTCCTTTGATTTTGAGTCACTGATGATGTTTTTCTGAAGTGTGAGACTCTCAGGTTTGTTGTTGTGGTGAAATGTAAGCCCTTCTGCTTTCTGGTAGAACGGTCCTGTTGGAGCGTCGTGGACTGCACCCCCGGCTCTGTTAGGATAGTTTGAGACGACAGCTGGCTGAATGCGAGTGGCCAGCTGTCCTGCTAGTCAAAACCCAGAATCCTCCACTACAGACTGGCTGACAGTCCACAGTGATGAATAATGTAGTGAAGATATTGATACGGTGCTCTATTGTGAATACTGTACACTTATTGATCTGGTGAGGGTCTGTTTTTATAAGGGACGTGTTTGTGTTTAATGGTACATTCAAACCTGAGAGTGTGAAATATGAAACCTCCAGCACGAGGCAGTCCTGTGCTATAATAATGGTTTTACTCTGTATTATATTTATTTAATCTGTAGTATAATTCTATTATGTTGGAGATGCACCGATGTGGATGTTCTGGGTCTCTGTATTTATGTGTACAAAGAAAACATGAAGACGAGTCTAAATTTTGTACACCTTACTGGCTGTTGTGATAATAGCTCTTCTGTAGGTGGAGCCATTGAGGACGGCCAATCACGTTGGCAAGAAACTGCAGAGCCAATTGATGAGCTTGTGGGTGGTATAAAGGGAAACAGGCTTCAGCTTGAGTGGCTGTTTTCTGCTGGGTCCTAGCGCTCGACCTGTTTCCATTTAACATAGTGTAACATTGTCTTTGGATGGTAAAAAATACAGGGGACCAAAACTGCCTTAAAAAAAAGCGGTGGGGGTCAATCTTGCTTCAAATGATGTCTGTGGTAGGGCCTTGCCAAGTCACGTAGCATCAAATATGTGAAACAGGGATTCGCAGGAGTGATGAATCTTTGATGTCGGAGCTGAAGAGATGCACCATTTTCCCTACTTGAGTAAGAAACGTGATGCTAGTAAACTTCCTGAAAAGGCTCCTCCCCTGGAGACAGCAGGCAAATTAGGTGACTAGGCCATTGACTGGGCTGTGTGTGTGTTGTGTTTTGGGGGTAGAAAGGCTCTTGTGAATTAAATTGTGAGAGAGATGTTTACAGAGTTCAGGAGCACTGATGAGGGGCCTTTTATGTGATTAACAGGGTTTATTTTACCACGAAGGACAAAACTTCTGATATTGGAGATGAATTTAGGGAATTTAGGGCCTTAGTCTTAGGTGTCATTATACAAAATTAATGCACAATCTGCCAGCCAATCAGATGAGTGTTCCTCATTTCTGGGGACTGGTACCTGCGGCTTTGGTACATGAGGTAGCCACTTTCACAGACTTACTTAGTTTTTGGTTTGTAAGCTGTTTTCAGTGTTTTTGTTACATCTTTGTTTCTTTTGTATGTAGTTAAATACAAAATGAATGAAGTGAAGTTATATATGATCTGTGGCTTGTAGTCGTGTGTGTGTAGATACTGATGCTAGCACTGGCGCCCGTGGAGCAGTTAGAGGGTTAGGTGTCTTGCTCAAGGGCACTTCAGTCATGTCCTGTCTGGGGATCGAACCAGCGACCTTCTGGTCACAAGACCACATCCTTACCACTAGACCATGGCTGCCCCACACAGTTCAGTTTTTGTAAACAGCAGCACAAAGTGTGTCCTCCTCCAACATAACTGACTTCATTATTAGTGCGGTTAGTGATTTTAAGGTTTAAACATTAGCTAAAAGTACTGCGTCACATGTTACATTCTGCACTTCCTGGTCAGTGATGTAGCTTCAGGAACGTGGATGCTGGAGGATTAAAAGCACTAAATGGAGGCTGCACTAATAAAAGCATGATGTGCTTTAGAGTCTGTGCTTAAGAGGTCATTGGTTGGAGTGTTTGTGATTAAGCTGATGGTTATGTTTGCTATGCTGTCCTCTAATCGACGGAGTGGAAGTTGTCTGAGAAAGCAGTTCTGTCACATTCCGGTCCAGCCGAGCGACGAGGTTACAGTTTAACTGTTTAAAGGCTGGTTTAGTATGAAGTGTAGAGAATTCAGAGCAGCGCAGGATGAACCGAGTGCTCCATGTGGTATAACGGACTCATAGAAAGCAGAGCTGCGCGAGCTGTGTTTACAGCTGTGCTTTATGTGCTTCCGTCAGACGCGCTTTAGAACTGGATTAGTTTGTGTCTGAAATATTAACGCAGATGTTTGGTCAAATGTAGAATTTTCACATGGAAACTGTGTAGCACGGCTGCTCATGAAGGGGGTTGGTCGTCTTTACGCTCCGCCCCTCCATGTGTTACATGTTCTGTTCAAAAAGTGGAACCATGAACATCAGAACATCTGCTAGGGGTGCAGGAAAAATGGCTTCGAGCTGGAATCGCATTTCTCACATTGAACGATTCAGAATCGATTCTCGTTTTCAAAAAATTGATTTTTTTCCGGGTGCGGATGTGCCTTCTCAGCCACCGTAGTGCTAGGCAAAACAAGGAAGCAGCGCGGGCTACGGACAGGCATGCAAGCCAAGCCGCGGTCTTTGAAAGCAACCATTTGGAAACACTTTGGATTTTACCGTAAACCCGACCCGGGTCAGAAAGGGCTGCACGTGACTCATGAGATTTGCAGAGATTGCAACAGTAAAGTATTTTGTTTGGATTTGAAAGAATTAGGAAAAAATGTATTTGTGACCCCAAGAATCGATTCTGGATCGATTTGTTCGATTCCCAAAGATTTGCAGCCCTAGTATCTGCAGTGTTTTTGATGAATGTGGGTAAAATATTCCCACTATCCTGATGTACCCATCTCAGAACAGTGCCATATAATTTGTGCTTTGTGATCAAAATGTACTTACTCCCCCCCCCCACAAAAAAAAAAAAAAATAAAAAATAAAAAAAAATTTCATTACCCTACTTGCCCTTTTTCAACATATTCACATTTTTTGAGATTGCACTAGAATATCTGCAAAATTCACCATAAAACCACAAAAAAATCATTTAAATTACATTTTTGATCAACAAATTGTGTGGAAGCCAAAGAATTAAATTTGATTTCAGTACAGAATGATTTAAATCTGTCAGTGGCACTGTTCTCTAGATATTTATGTAAATCCTTTGTGTTCTTTATTTCTTTAAAATGTAAAGTGTTTATTTATTTATTTATTACACATAAAATTACGTCAAGCTGATTAGTCTTAATGTTGACTAGACGAGTACATTACTGTGGTATCGGTGTTAAAACCAGGGCTTGGAATGTCTGTGTGTGGTGAGTACATGACTGTTTACGCTGGTTTGTGCACTAGTGTCACTAGTTTACTGTGTGAACGTCAGAAATCACAGATGATGCTTTGAGGATGTGAAGATAAAGTGTGAAATCTGCAGCTTGTTCTGAGCCTCTCTGACACAGTGGACGTACAGTAGAGTACAGTACGTGTGTCCTGAGAGAGGAGGATGTAGACAGAGAGTAAAACTGGTGGAGCAGGTCCTCCTTTCTTTTCTGCCTTACCTGTCTGACGAGGTGAAACAGAGGATCAGCACAATGCAGGACTCGCCTTTTGTTCAAAATATCAGCCTCCTGAGAAAACTATCCTCACGTGTGTGTGTGTGTGTGTGTGTGTGTGTTTTCTACCTTAAAACATATTTTACTTCTTTTTTTGCTGGTCATTAGACGTTTTGTTTAATTTCTAGGCGTCACCTGCTACAATGTTAATACATCTCCATAACGTGTCCACAGGGCTCTGTTTGACTACGACCGCACCAGAGACAGCTGCCTGCCCAGCCAGGGCCTGAGCTTCTCCTACGGGGACATTCTGCATGTCATCAATGCCTCAGATGATGAGTGGTGGCAGGCACGACTGGTCACACCTCACGGAGAGAGCGAGCAGATCGGGGTCATTCCCAGCAAGAAAAGGTGCAGAGTCATAACAAAGCAAGTTTATAACGTGCTAAATTTAGCATCTTACACAGTTACAGGAGTGATTTACCTACACAATCTAAATCTGTACCAGCAAACATCTTTATATTCATATAATATTGTCAATTCTGTGACTTTGTGATAAAATAATGACCTTTTTTTGTGAATTTTCTGTAAATCCTCTTGAATTTTAGACATTTTAAGTGATATACAAGCTTACTTCATGTATTATTTATCTGAATATTTATTTGTTGACAGTATGGAATATGTAACAGTGTGTACACAACACACACACACCGTAAAAACAAAGCCAGGCCTTTCTCCAAGTGCTCTAGAAACAAAGCCATCACAGCAGATGTTTAAATTTAAATGTAAAACTCTTTAAATTGAGCCGGTGGAGTCATGTATTATTTTCTAAATTGTATCTTTTTTCCCCCAAAATGTTGACATTGCAGATGGTGGCACGTAGTCTTAAAAATGCTGATGATAAAGGTCTCAGAGCAGCAGCAGGACGTGTGAAGAGCCTCTGAAATAAAACACTGGAATTTTTTTTTTTTTGTTCTATAGGGTGGAGAAGAAAGAGCGAGCCCGGTTAAAAACGGTCAAGTTCCATGCTAGGACAGGCATGATTGAGTCCAACAGGGTGAGTGTAGTTGAATAGCATCCCTCCCAAGCCCCTTCCCTCCTGCCATGCAGCGCGGGCCACGTGGTGGTTGACCCACTTCCCCCCTCAGTGTGGGAATAGGAGCCTCCTCACTCCTCGGAGAATAGGAGGCTCCTATTACAGAGACCTCTCATTTCTCATTGGGTACACACACACACACACACACACACACACACACACACACACACACACACACAAGTGCTCATTCAGAGACTTAGTAGTTAATAGTATCGCCGTCATCAAACCTCAGTGACGATGAGAGGTCTGAAGATTTCTTGTTGGTCTTCTCATGACTTGTTTTATCCTGATGTGCTTTGTCCTCTTAGAATAGCCCAGAATGTCCACTAAGAATGATTCTACCACTCGTTTTTTTGTTGCTTTCACAGTTTACGTAATAGATAGCATTCAATTGTCATAAAAACGCCCCGTCACCCTTTTGGTAGGCAAACTGCAACTGTTGAGAGTCTGTCTGTGACCACCTCGTACGTTTAACATACTAACACATTAGAATATTTATTATTTAATATTCTAATAATTTAAGATTCTGGATTTCATGAGCTGTAAGCATGGCTAAAGGTTTTCTGGAAGTTCTGGATTTCTTTTAAATGGAAGGGGTCGATTTTTCCAAATCGTCCAGATCCATTGAGAAAATTTTAAGGGGGGGTGGGGGGTAAATACTAGATGGTGTTGCTGACATAAAACAGGTAGTTTAGTCATAACACTCAGAGCGGGAGCGTTTTCTTATTAACAAGTAAGAAACCACATTTGTATTAAGATTTGTTGCTGTTGTTATTGTTAATAATAATAATACTAATTATTATTATTATTACTACTACTACGACTGTTACCACCATTATTAAGAATTATACGCTCCCTGCTCTCCCTAACTTTACCTTTGTCTCCGTTCGCTGGACCAGTGATGGCAAACGTGGACCACACATGGTGACCATTCACAAAAAATGACTAAAGAAAACGAGACTTGCTCAAGATTCTCATAACAGACCTCCCACGATCTTGCCTGCCAACATGGTGCCAGCGTGATTGTATGACGTCATCGGAATACTATCAGTAGTGACCTTTATTGTTACTGAAGTTTTTTTGTGTTGAATTTTGGGTTTGACTGGATTGAATTCATTGTCCCCGTCACGTTTATTTCCATCAGATTCTTTTGCATGCTTGTGTTTTTTGTGTGTTTGCTGTCTGCCACATTGAAATCCATTCTGTTCTGTTTGTTTCATCTTTCATTTCCACTCCCTTCATCCGGTCGTCTCCCAGCAGCCAGTCAAAGTAAAGCGCAAAAAAAGCTTCAACCTCTCACGCAAGTTCCCCTTTTACAAGAGCAAGGAGAATATTGTGCAGGAGTTGGTGGAATCTGAACGTGAGTATAAGTGTGTTTGGGGGCGGGGTAAGGGCTCTTCTCGCTGTCCTTCATGCTTCATCCTCCTCTCACTGTCACTCACTCTGGAGACGGCGTGCAGGGGGCCTTTGATGCCTCTCCTCGTGTCTCTGAGGGAGGGCTTAGAGGCAGCAGAGGCTGAGCACAGAGTGCTCCCTGACCTCTGTCTGCTCTGAGGGGGACCTCAGGTGTCTGCTGCTCACTGGTGTAGAGATGCACTAATACTCCAGCGCTGTGCTTGACTTGATGCGATGCCCTTTAGCTCTGTTCACAGCCATGAAATTTTGGCTAATGTTTTAGTGCTGTCAGTTTTTGTGCCTGTTTGGTAATTACACGCACTTACGATGGCTAAAGTGGCTCAATTGGTTCATATTTGATACTTAGTAGCTCACAACTATACACTCTGAAAGAGATGTTCTTCAAGGGTTCTTTAGTAAATAAAATTTTTATATAGAACCACAAACACTCAAAGTTAGGGTTCTGGATTACAGTTCCTCTATTATTACAAGCTTGACATAACGATAGCAGAACCCTTTTTGGGAATATATAGAACCGTATACAACACATTCCTTATCAAGAAAAAAACCTTTCACCATGAAAAGATCCCTTTAGGTTCCGAGTGCTCATGCTCCTCTATAGAACCATTTTTCTTTACTACAGAACCCTTAAAGAACAATCTTTTTTAAAAGTGTAGTTTTAAGCTAAAATTAACAAACCTTACTTCTGCCTTCTAAAGGCACTCTGAAGTATTGACGTTTGTCTCATTTTCTCCTTTTAAAAAATGTACGTTTGCTGTGAACAAACAGGTGAAAACTCCCCGTGAAAAGAAAACTAAAGCCCAGTTGGGATTGGATTAGTTTGTTTATATTTTTATACGTCTGCTCAGTGTTTGACCTCCTGTATCCGGTCATGAAAATGACTACAGGAGGAAGTTTCTGCAAACCTCGGACGTTACAGGATATGACTGCAATTGATTTGTACCTGTAGCTATGATTTATAATCACTCATTTAATAAGTCTGTGTTATTGTTGTGTAATGGTTTGTGATTTATGAAGGGTTTTGGTGGTTAAAAGACTAAATACGGCTACTACCAGCAGCCAAAATTCCTTGTTTTCCAACGCGAGGTGACATCTGGCTGGAAAATCAGAGATTTTTGACCAACATGATCAGATGAGCTCTGAGTAAGCTAACAGTAAATAAATTGGCCTGAAAATTTGTCACTGACATGGTGCCTCCGGTCATAAATAACATCACAGAGCTCCTGTAAAAGAAGAAATGACCTCTGGACTCCATGTAGACGTAATCCAGTCCTGACCAGGGCTCACGTCTTTTGTGAAAGCTTAAGGTGGGATAAATAAGTGCTCACCTCGAATAATCACAATCGGGTGAGTTTCTGTTTCAAGCACAGCCAGTTTGTGTTGGTCTCCCTCTGTACTCAGACAGCACTCCACCTTTTCTTCTCAGCCTCTCACTAACCTCTTTTCTTCTTCCTGTCTGCTCTTCTTCTCTCCTTTGTTTCTGCTCTCACCTGTCGGGACACTCAGGACTTCCCAGGGTTAAGCGATGACTTTTATGGATCAAAGAGTTTGAGTAAGTGTGTGGTTATACTTGTCAAGCAGCTGCCCCCCCGAGCTGAGAATTACTGAACTGACTGGCAATAGTGTGTCACACACACGTTTCACCCCTTTCTGCTCTGATGTGCAGCATTGTCCATTTAATATAGATCTAATAGATAGATATTTGGAGGATACAGATAAAACTCTCAGTCCTCCGTCCTCTCATTTTGGACCAGCTCGGATGCTGTTGGTGCTTTCAAACTCCCAGTACGGCCTGTATACGCTGTTTCTATTGATGACCTGTTCTTTCATTCAATGTACTGATGCATGAATTGGAATTTAAATATATTGAACCCTTAAAATGTTTAATTAATTTGTTTAATTAATAAATATTGCACAAGGAATTCAGTCCAAAATGATTGGAGCAGTTTTGTTTTGAGAAACGCAGGACAAGTACAGTATTTTGTAAATATTCACTTTAAGCAGCTTATCCTCCAGCTACACCTGTTAATCTTCAGAGGCTTGTCTTGGTTCTATAATAGTTAACATGCTGATCTGTGAGGACATTGTAATGGATTGAAACTTTGGTCCAGTAAATCAAAGTCTAGACAGTATTTAATAGGGATGAACCAAATGAAAATATCTGGCCAAAACTGTACACGGTTCTTCATTTATATAAATTATTACAATTTTATTAAACTATTTCCCAAAATAAGTGTGTGTGTCATTGGCTACAGACACTGAAACACTTCACATTTGTTCTGCTAATTGTGAGACGCTCCCTAACACTGCAGCACGGAGCACAAACACAAAGCTAAGCGGCTGTATTCTGGCTTCATCATAACAAGTGTAGTTTTGTAAAGGTTGTGCTTGTAGTTTGTTGTCTTCTTCCATTTCAGCACCAAACTGTAACTGTGCTGGTGAATCTGTGTTTTGTTGGTGAAGAAAAGCACAATTCTGAATGTTAAACAAACATTAAACTAACGTTACTGCAGTAAACTTACACTCTGCTACTGTTTACAGCCCAGAACTAGAAACAAGTATTAAAAACATCAGTGTTCAGTATAAAGCATCTTTTCACTTATTCAGATGAACAAATAGTTTGTTTTTGGATGAATAATTTTGCCAGTTATTCAGTGCATCCCTATTATTTACTAAATCAGACAAAATGAACTTGAGTCAAATCACAAATCTCCGAAATCTGCTTGATAATGAATTTGTTAAAAACGATTCACACCTGTAGCATCTTACAGAAGTGTGTGTGCCACCCGATTCCTGTAAGAAATTGGATAGCAGTGTTTACTTTGGCATGAGTGTCACTATCCGTGTCTGGTGTAGTGAACAAGCACAAGGCCGTAGGAAGCTCTGAGCAGGGAGTGAAGGTCAATTGGGACTTTGTACGAGGAAATACTTAATTTCCTACTGCCACCTTCTACCACTTCCCTATAGAGGAAGCAGTGGCTGTGTGTGTAAAGGACTTCTTTCCCCCTTTTCCATGCCTTTTATTTCCTGTAATGATTTGTTTATACAGTCTTTTAAACTTCGTGCCAATTTTGCTTTAACAAATAATGACATTTCTAACCTTCCTGCAGAGTGTTTGACTTCCAACACCAGTGACAGTGAGAGCAGCTCCAGTAAGTACCTTCATTTCCAGGAAAGATAGTAAATGTGTAACCAATCTGAAGTCATTTGTGTTGATTGGATAGAAATTTGATTGTAGAGAGAGCGCTCAAGGTTTACGGCCATAGTGTTTAACCAGAATGTCCATAAAATGGTGTCAAACCTCTCGTACGACAAATAAAATAGCATTACTGTTTGATTTTTCTAAGTACATGTATTTTGACTTTCCTTTCTTTGACTTGCAGAAGGACAAGAGGATACTATTTTATCCTATGAGCCAGTAATTCGACAGGAGAGTAAGTGCTTAATTCTGAAAACATCTTCACGTTAGGAAAACGCTGTGAATTTCACTTGTTTTGATATTTTCTCATTGCTTCTCTCCTCAGTCCACTATACAAGGCCTGTTATTATCTTGGGCCCAATGAAGGACAGGGTAAACGATGACTTGATCTCAGAGTTTTCTCACAAGTTTGGATCTTGTGTTCCACGTAAGTGCACATGACCTGTCCCGTGTTAAACGTTTTTTATTTTGGCTTTTGTCTGTGCTGAGAGAGGAATTTACTGTGCAAAACTGTCCACCTCCCAGACACGACTCGTCCACGGCGAGAAAATGAAATGGATGGGCAGGATTACCATTTTGTGGGCTCCAGAGAGCAGATGGAGAAAGACATTCAGGATAACAAGTTCATTGAAGCAGGCCAGTTCAATGAGAATCTCTACGGGACCAGCATTCTGTCTGTTCGGGCAGTGGCTGAGCGGGTTCGTAAGAGCTTGAACTTTCCAGAGCATCTTAATTCTTTCCTCGCGCACATCTAACAGCCACAGATTTATTGTGTGTAGAAAGAGTGAATTTCTGTTTTTACATTACAGGGGAAACACTGCATCCTAGACGTGTCTGGGAATGCCATAAAGCGACTCCAACAAGCACAACTCTATCCGATTTCCATTTTCATCAAGCCAAAATCCATTGAAGCCCTAATGTAAGTTTTACTGCTGGAGTTTCCAACGCACAGCTTTATTCTGTCTCGCTTTGTTTGTGAACCTTTGCGGTAACGTCTACTCTTCCGATTTGCATTCAGCCACGACAAGGTCATTAGTCTGGTCAGGTACTGATGCTAGATCACGAATGTTGCTCCAGAGATACTGGATGGATCTTCATTGCTGTAGTGAAGGCAGTTACAGTGTTTCACAGCCCAGTGCTGCAGAGCTTTTTACCCCTCAAGCTTGATGTTTGGCATTCTGATCCAGTTCTGATATCAGGACTTTTCTGTGGAGATTATACAAGCTGAGGATGTGCAATTGGACTTCTTGAACATGTAGAATATGTGTATATTTCTAAAGTTTTCACTGGGAGTATAGTGTGTTGTGGTGGCTGTTTGGTTGAATTTGTTTTTATTTCTAGACATTTTTAAACATAAATGGATGTAATTAATGACATCACTTCCACATCTGGTGTTGAAACAACCATTAAATGTAACTTTTTTTTATATTTTACAGGGAAATGAATAAAAGGCAGACATATGAGCAAGCCAATAAAGTCTTTGATAAGGCAATGAAGCTTGAACAGGAATTTGGAGAATATTTCACAGGTGATTTTCTTTGATAATTTGAGTCAGTAAATGGTGGATATTTGGCTATTTATTTACACACCATTGTTCATCTCCTGCTAATATTTAACTTTGCTCTCTTTACAGCCATAGTCCAGGGTGACTCACTAGAAGAGATCTACAATAAAATCAAACTGATCATCGAGGAGCAGTCAGGCCCTTACATCTGGATCCCGTCCTCAGAAAAACTCTGAGCTTGCAGCCTCCACTCCTCTGTACGTGTGCGGAGTCCTATCCCAACCCCAGCCCTGCTCCATCCCGAGTCCTCTCCTTCCCTTTTTACTGATATGTTTCATATCAAGTTTTAGTGTCATCATTATGTTACTCTCAAATGAAAAGAAGTCTTATCACCATTACTGTGACTGTGCACACCCCTGCATGAGTTTCTCAGCAAATCCATTCGAGACTGGAAATGCCGTTCCAAATGAATTTTTTTGTCATGTAAAACAAAAGAAAAAGGGAAAACGAATGAATCCTTTGTGTGTTTGGATGGACTTGGGAGGAGAATGTCTCAAGATGAAAGAGTGGGGTCTGGGATTTGAAGAAGTTCCTTGGACACGGAGACTGAAAAGCTGGAATCCTGTACATGTTCCTTGTTACATTACAAAGAAACGGAAGACGCTGAGCAATGACCGACACGGTTTTCTACAAGGACTAAACACAGATCAAACCTGAAGGTACTGTTCATGGAGTCATTGATCATGTTTATAGAAATTTTAGTGGAGAAACTTAGAAACTGGTGATTATCTTCAGTGATCACGAGGCCGTTTGCTACTTGGTCAGCTGTCGCTGCCGGTTTGTATGGCGCAGTTGGTAGAGACGCCTTTGAAGGCCAGAACAAATGGAAAATGGGTTATGAATCTATACATTTATATTACTGAAATCACATGGTAAATAAAATCCTATGGAGCGATTTTACTACATAATATTAAATACTACGGTACACATTTTACACTTCACTAGAATTGTCTACTTGGAGGGCTGTTAGAGTTCATTTATTTGTTTGGGTTTTTGTGTTCTCTTTCTTGTGATTTTTAGCTGCTCTGTATTAAAGATGGGGGTAGAGGGGTGTAACTGGGCTCTCTGCAGAACACCAAACTGCCTTATAATTAATAAAAATTCTCTATACTTTGTCATTTTGGGGGACGCTACAAATTACTCAACTAATCAGTGCTTAAAGGAAGTAGTTTTCTACTGCTCATTGGAGGCCTAACTTGTGAGTGCAATAGACTTAAGTGTCTTACCTCTTTGAAATCCTTTTTCCTCATTACTTTTGTCTTAAGCCACTGATTTCCGAATTCCCATTTCGGCAGCCAAGGCTCCCCTGAAGTTGTTGAGCAGCAGACAGCCCATTTGCACTTTCTCTGCCTTCCAAGACTCTTCTCTTCAGACTGAACGGTAACATGGTACTGTCCTGTAAGCTGCCTGACCGGGCAGCCTTAAAACGGGTAGAATCGAGACAATAATTGTATTGGATGTTCTTCTCAATATTAAAGAGTCAGTAGAGCCTGAACAGGCCCAATTTCCCCAGAACTCAAAGACGTTTTGATTAAATCTCTCATTTGTAATTGTTTTAAATACTTTTTTTCCCTTTTTTTTCTGGGCTGATGTTACTCTGCTCCGTGTTGAACCTTGTGCCAGCGGGCAAGCTCGGTAATCAGGAATCTGACGCTTGGATATAATCCGTGAGCAGCTGAATGGCAGTGATCACACTGCGCTGGAGATTTAGTCGATAGGTTATTCACTTAAAAGGGATGAAAATATTTTTTCACTGAGCACATACACAAAATAAGGAATACTTAAGTATTTGCAAGATGTACTCTCTGTTTGACATGCTTTGTGAGCACTATACCCGTGGTGACCCTAATGTTCACACTTGGATTCGGCAGAAGAGGAAAGGCCCACCTTCAGTGCTGAGCTTCACCGGTGTTGAGGCTCTGTGCAGTGCTTAAGGGACTGCCGAGACGGATACCGGATTACTTTTTACCCCCCCGCAACCTCCAAGATGACATTTCTTCCATTTTTTTGCTCTGAGGAGAATGAAAGCCTCATACTAATACTGGAAGTATAAGAACCAGACCAGCATTTTACTTCTGTGCCCACAGGAAGTGATGAAAGAGTGCCCTCTACACCTCTGCTTCTGTTTCTGCAGGCATTTTCTGAACAGGTGTGCCCACCTGCCAGACATCTCCACTAAACCAGCTGTCGTACCTGTGTCAAAACCAGAGTTCAGGGAATAATCGAAGGGAACAGAGCCATTTATAAACTGCTTACAGACTGTTTAAAAGGGTGTGATAGCTGTAAAATGTAAATATCCCCTCACTTGTGCTTCATGCATGTGTGAAACAACTGGGACAAATGTTTTATAGATCACAAATGTCAGGTAAGTAAACTTTGAATTATTCTGAGATTAATTTCCATACAAATGTGCCGTAATGTGGGTATTTCTCTATAGACAAAAATCTTCAGCTGCCTATCAGAACACATTTTCTAGTCAGTTGGGAATTGACTTCCCTAAACTAGGGCCTGTTTACTTGTGATATCTTGTGGAACTTGTTGAGTGTATAGATGAAAAAAAATTGTAAACAAGTAATATAAATATATAAATACATATAAATATATATAAATCAATCAAGAGATGCAGACAGCAACCTGTAGGGAGATACAGTTAACCAGGAGCATAACTAATTTAGTGTAGAACTGGTCCTCTCTGGTGTAAAGTGGGGAAAAAACACAGCTGACTGTTAATGTGTCTGGTGTCAGTCAGCCATTTCAGTAAAGCCCAAAGAATTTTCATTCATTGTACTCTTTCTACTGAGGTTGCTGAATCCTCCATTAATTCTGAATGGCTCGGTGTACTGACGAGGGTGTTGCTCCAGAGAAATGATGAAATAAACTTGTTAAAGGGTGGGGCACAAGGGTTCTGGTTTGTCTTTTTGGGTGATGGTTAGTTGTTGATGTGACAGCACATGTGCAGTAAGTGCTTGCCAGTATGGACTGATTGTACAGTGGTGTCCTCCCTGTGAATACAAATGGTAGAACCTATCAGGACACGAGGAAAGCGAGTCTTATATCCTGGTCAGGAGGGAACACAGTCCTAGATTATTTTTTTTGTTTGTTTATTTTGGTTTTGTTTATTTTTCTTTCTCTTTTTGGACTGGACAAGAGTTTATTTGTTTGGAAATAATAAAATATGTGGTTCTGTTAAGTTCTGAATGTGGTTTTTACCCCCCCATCAATCATCAACCAATAAGGTAACATTACGTTAAAGATAAACAGCAAGTAACAGCTGCAATTACGTCAAATTTCTACAAATCAACTAAAGAATAAGAACACCTGTAACACTACTCCTCCATGTTGAAATTCTGCTTGGCTTTGTCCAGCTTGTCCAGCACCTCACTGTACAGACCAGACATCTGAAAATATAACACTTTTTACTTTATAATTATCCACTGTAATACTAAAACTAAAAACTCTGAACTGAACCAGTTGTGCATCAGTAAAATCAACCAAACGCTGTTCACCTGCCTTAAAGGGAAAAAATCCCTTTTCTCTATTTTTGTTTACAGCTGCTGATGCCCTCCCTTATGCATCAGGAACAAACTCACTTGCACTATTATACCTGAGTCTGATAGCTCTCCTGAAGTGAGCCCAGGTGATGCAGGAAGCTCATTCCCAAGCCACACCATTTCTCTGCCTCAGGATACTGCGCGAGACTGTAGAGCAGGATCCCAGTGTTCCATGCTCGGGTCAGCAGCCACAAGATCTCCAGTTCAGGGAAGTCTTCAGGCTGGAAGAAAAAGT
The DNA here is from genome assembly GCA_036984385.1 of Crenuchus spilurus. Taxonomy (NCBI): domain Eukaryota; kingdom Metazoa; phylum Chordata; class Actinopteri; order Characiformes; family Crenuchidae; genus Crenuchus; species Crenuchus spilurus. Next base: position 53,301 of record BRDA01001816.1, read on the forward strand.
GGAAAAACTAGATGACAAACGGCTCAGTCCACACCGCTATCTTCAGAAAGAACATCTGTTACAGGACTACATTTTAACATTTGTCAAATGTTGGGAATGAACATCAGAGCCAATCTGATTACGCATTCTGAATCCAAATTGTGAACCATGTATATGATATTCGTACGTCATATTTGCTCTTAGAAATACTCCGATCAAAGCAAATACCAATTTATATTCACAACAGTTCTTAATAGGTTGTTTCAGAATAGCACCACCAGTTAGTTTTCTTTAAAGGCAGCCCAAAAGGCAAAGGCTGCAAAAAAGATTTTCAATTTAGCATCCAAATTGGCAGGAAGAGGCTGGTGAAAGGAGCATCTGCTAACTGAAGTGTAGCTAAAAGCTCATTGACAGAAACAGGAGATTCGTTCAGATATGGGTGTAATTACATGGCTGATCTACAGTAGGTCATGTGCAGTGGCATTTGAGTCATGCTGGCTAACTCACTGTGGCTGCTATGATGGACAGGGCCTCTTCATAGTAACCCCACACTTCCTCTAACACACGGGGCTCCACTTCACAGACCCCACTTGGCAGAGACAGCTGGATTAGACTGTGCAAGCAGTTACTGTTGGGAACACAGCAGAAGTTTTAGTTTTGTAGGAGTTTGTTAATATTGTAATATCAAGTAATAGGATAAATGATCTTTACCTGCAGCGCGACAGATCTTCATATGGGCCTTGTTTGTGTAGAGAGAAAGCAACTCTCAAGGCTTTCTTACACAGAACAGGGAAATGGGCCGGAGGCTCCATAGCTAAGGCTACACAGACACGTGGGGTGAGGTTTCTCATTACCAACACTGCTCATCATGTAACAGCATGTAAAATAACACTTAAAACAACCTGCAACTGTCTCCAGTACTTTGGTATCAATGTTATCAAGCTCCAGAACTGACTCCAGCACAGACTCGAGCTTGGGGTCGTTTAACTTGGCACGGGCTTCGAACTCGTACAAGAGTAATAAAGTTTCAGTCTGTTCTTTAGAAGAGTCACCTAAAATTAAATGAAAAATAAGTGATGTTTGTTTCATTTTTCATACTAAGGTGTCCAGCGACATGGAGGTACAGAGCAAAAACAATCTAATATTTCATCATTTTAAGAAAAACGAAAATTTTACTGATTTAGTCATTTTAACATTAAAATTGTACAAATTTCAAGCTAAATACATTTAACAATACTTTCTGCAAATATAGTGAGATCATTTTACTTATGCAGATGCGTAAAACAAGTAAAACATTTAATTATAAGCTTACAGTACTACCAGAGAAATAATACATGTCAAATAGATTTAAGATTATTTGACTAATGACCTTTTCTGCAGCCAAGAACAAGCAATACTGAAAAGTACACTTCAAAAAAATGATAGCAAGTGAAATCTTAAATCTAATTTAAATATCTAATATGTCTCATTCGGAGAATGTTGTGAGCCGAGAGACAACATACAGCGGTATTAAAAAGTTTGGGCACCCCTGATAATTATCATGATTTTCCTTTATAAATCATTGGTTGTTCGATTCAGCAGTTTCAGTTAAATACATCATCCAGCAGATGAACAAAGTGATATTTGAGAAGTGAAATGAAGTTTATAGGATTTACAGAAAGTGTTCAATAATTGGCAGGTGCATAAATTTGGGTACCCCAACAGAAAAATTACATCAATATTTAGCTCCCACTCAGAGTCTGGATTCTGGTTGAATGTTTGATGGTTTCCGAGCATGGACAGCCTGCTTTAAATCACACCACAGATTTTCAGTAGTATTCAGGTCTGGGGACCGAGATGGCTATTCCAGAATGCTGTACTTGTTGCTCTTGATTTTGAGCCGTGTTTAGGGTTGTTGTCTTGTTGAAGTATCCAGCCCCGGCGCAACTGTGTCACTGATTCTTCAACATTGTTCTGAAGAATCTGCTGATATTGACTGAAATGCATACGACCTTCAACTTTAACTGCACTGGCCACACAGCCCCACAGCATGATGGAACTGCCACCAAATCTGACTGTGGGTAGCAAGTGTTTGTCTTTGAATGCTGTGTTCTTTTTCCACCATGTATACCGCCCCTTGTTATGTCCAAATAACTCAATTTTAGTTTCATCAGTCCACAGCACCTTATTCCAAAATGAAGATGGCTTGTCCAAATGTGCATTAGCAGATCTCAAGCGACTCTGTTTGTGGCATGTGCGCAGCCTCTCCTTGTGCAAAGTGCGCTGAATAGTTGAACGATGCACAATGACGACACCATCTACAGCAAAATGATGTTGTAGGTCTTTGGTCTGTGGGTTGACTATGACTGTTCTCACCATCCTCCACCTCTGCCCTTTTTCTTGGCCTGCCACTTTGGGCCTTAACTAGAACTGTGCCTGTAGTCTTCCATTTCCTCACTATGTTCCTCACAGTGGAAACTGACAGCTGAAATCTCAGATAGCTTTTTGTATCCTTCCCCTAAACCAGTCTTTGTTTTCAGGTCATTTGAGAGTTGTTAGGCTCCCATGTTACCACTCTTCAGAGAAGATGCAAAGAGGAGAAAAACTGGAAATTGGCCACCTTAACTCTTCCTCATAATTGGAGTCACCTGTATATGTACAGTAGATCAAGGGTCAATGAACTTACAAAAATTTTGTGTTCCAATAATTAGTGCTAAAGGTATTCAAATCAATAAAACAACAAGGGTGCACAAATGTATGCACCTGCCTAATTTAGTTTAAATAATTATTGCACACTTTCTATAAATCCTATAAACTACATTTCACTTCTCAAATATCACTGTGTGCCTGCTCTATGATATATTTAACTGAAATTGCTGATCTGAACAACCAATGATTTATAAAAGAAAATCATGAAAATTAACAGAGGTGCCCAAATTTTTTCATACACTGTAACTACACATTTCTTACTTGTTTGTCATTTTATTTAGTTTCTCATGATATTGGCAGATCATTTTGCTTGCTTAAAGCATTTCTCTTACAATAAGCAAAATCATCTGCCAATATAGTGAGACACAAATAAAATTTAAATAGACTTATAAGCTCACAACATTCTCAAAATGAGAAATATTATACATTTAGATGACATTTTAATTATTTCACTTGCGAAGATATTTTTGTAGTACAGAAACAATATTTGTACCACATGTATTACCTTGATTAATATCACAAAACACTAGAAAGTACCTGAAGCTTTTAAAGCTTTCCACACCTCCCAGCAGATCTGAATGTGCTCTAAAGTTTGAGTCAGGATCTCGGTCTGTAAAACACTGTAGGTTAAAATTGCACCATCTTCTGGATAATATAAGTAACAGCAGTAAAACTAAAAAGTGAGCTAAAGCTTGACTGTTTTTAAGAATACATGTATTTCAATTCAGATGCTGCTTTATAATTTTTTATTTTTTTTGAAGTAACTGGTTTATCCGTTTCATCTACCTGTTGTTCAGAGAGAGAAGAAACTCTACACATCTCCAGGCTGGCAGCAGCAGCCATTAGTAAACATGTCTTCTGCCCCATTAACACACCTTTGTCTGGGATACACAGCTGTGACAGCTGTGCCATGAAAAGGAAAAGAAAACATTAAGAGTAACATTTACAAATTTACATTACTATCCCAAAGTTCAGTGGTGCATCTCAAACACTACAGACATATATATATATATATATACTGTACATATACACACACATACTGTGAATTTACCTGGTAGGAGAGGATAAAGAAATCCCTCATTTTAATCGGGATGCTCTCACACTGCAGGGCTGTATTCCAGGCTTAGAAAGTAAGCATGAGACAAGATTACAGAACACAGCCACAGTCTGGCAAAGGAAAGTAAGTCAGTTTTAATGTATATCAATGCACCTATCCTCCTGAACCAGTTGGCCTCTTCAGAGCATTCGTCAACTCTCTGGCCGGACAGTTGGTTGAGTTGGGACACATGTTGCAATGCTGTACAATCAAATATAATACAGACAAGTTTCTCTCTCTCTCTCTCTCTCTCCCAGCTGACATAGAAGTCCACCAGTATTATATCAAAGATTTATGTAATAATTCCCTCATATCTCACCTACCCATCTTTAGATATGATGCAAGGGCATCTAAACTGGCATCGCTGTCAGTGCTGAAGAAAAAGGTGAATCAGCAGAAAGAAAGAGTGCTGCTCTTGCAAATATCGACTTTTCACTGAACATGATGGTAAAGACATCTGTAGTAGTGACCATCTGTCATGGGCAGATGGCATCGATTCACTAACCTCTTTTCTTCATTGCCATTCTCCATTGTTGAAAGCACAAGTCGAATTAAACACCTGAAAAAAAGTGGCTTGAGGTACAGTGCCTACAGAAATTATTCACCCTTCTGAAAGTTTTTTTGCAGAATAGTGAATAACAGTATTTACACTGCTCGACAGAATCTGGTTCAGTCATGTAACAACGTCTACAAAGTGATGGAGATGAGAGGAGGACAATGATCCTAAACACACCTCACAATCCACAATGGTCTGCCTTAAGAGGCGCAAACTGAAGCTTTTGCTACCTAACCCTACTGGAACCCGACGTAAACATCAAAAATCTGTGTACAGACTTCAAGACTCTCACAGAGCTATGTTTTACAAAGAAGAACAGGCACAAATCTCCCCGAAATGAAGCTCTCTTAGCTGGCTATAAAACGCCCTGTGTTGGTCCTGGAGGAACGTTGTTTCGTGTTATTATGTACTATACTGTATGTAGTTGAAATGACCATTAAAACTTCTTGATTCTTTTTTTTAAATAAATTTAATTTCTAGGTTTTTGCCAATTTTTATCCCCTTCCCAATGTAGTGGTAGCCAATTAGCCCCTCCCCTCTGTTAGGCCTCTCCCCATCACTTTACAATGTCCCTGACTCTAGGAGGGTGCAGGCAAGCACAGGCCTCCTCCGTTGCGTGTGATGCAGCCACCGCCTCTTTTTGAACCGCTGATACACCATCACTGGAGAGCCTAACACGCTCGGAGGAAGGCACACAGGGTCCCCAGCTCTGATTGGACAAATCAGTAGACGCCTGAGCCAGCGGACATTGCAATGTGTGAGTGATGGGGAGAGAGAGAGCGCCATCTACCCGCCCAGAGAGAGCACTGCCAATGTTTGCTCTCTGTGGGCCCCGTCTGTTGATAGCAAACAGCATGACCGGGATTCGAACTCACGATCCTCGGGTCATAGTAGTATCATCCTCGGGTAGCATCTTTGCCCGCTGTGCCACTTGGGGCCCCCAAAACTTCTTTTGGTGATACTTGCCAAATGGGGTGTCAATACATATTGATCATGCAAGGTGCCCAAATTTTTGGGACCTTTTATTAAGGAATGTGTCTTTATATCTTCTGGAAATCAAGTCATCTTTCACTCACTCGACCATTCACAGTAGAAATTTTGCCCGGAGGTATCCAAACTTTTGCATGACACTAAGTATTCACTCCCATCAAATTAGTGTTTTAGTAAAATCTTCTCTATGGCTCAGGTTTCTTACAGAGTGCATGGGGTGTTCCTCCAGCATATCCCTGTATGATAAAGTGTTCATTCTTCTACCTTCACAAACCTTCCAGGACCTGCTGCAGAGAACCATCTCCAGACAATTGTGGTGCCACCACCGTGTTTATTGAGTTAATGGATTGTTTAGGATAATGTGTAGTTTTCAAAGTTTCCAATGTCAGTCACTGAGGTTTGTAAACACTTTCAGATTTGACAATGTTCTCTTGACGGCCTTACTTATCTCCTTGCATGCATAGCTTGTTTTAGAAGGGTTGGTTACTCTTTCATCCTTATGCTGCGGCTCCTCATGCACGAACGCAATTTGGTGGGGTGACATGTCCTCTGCACTTTTTCAAAAGGCTGTTTTGGTCCCCTGCAATTTTTACCATCCAAAAACAATGTTACGCTATATTAAATGGAGACGGTCGAGCACTAGGACCAAGCCACTCAATCTGAATCCTGTTTCATTTTAGACCGCCCACAAGCTCATCAATTTGCTCTGCCATTTCTTGTTAACATGTATTTTAATATCAGAGGTTTCATATTAAAACATCAACATTAACATTTGAGTCTGTGTGCATGCGTCTCCCAGTCTGTGATAAGCCATCCATTTACAGGCCTCTAAGTTTAACTACTGTCAAAATAATTCAGAATTTCTGCTCATTTTTACTCTAAAATAAGTGTAAAATTGGTGGTAATGAGTTGGAGTGAAGTTGACTATAAACACAGAATTTGGTGATCATTTTATGCTATATGATTTTAACAGTTTATTAATATTTAATACTAATATTTAACAATGTATTATTTTATTATTCATATTTCTGCATAATAGTTATTATTAGTATATCATTAATAGTAACTAGTATTTATTAATAAAATATTAATCATAATTTGTACAGGGGTTAGACAATGAAAGTGAAGCACCTGTCATGTTAGTGAGGGAGGATTCATGGCTAAACTGGACCAGTCTGGTGGTTCATTAATGTCACATTGTGCACCAGTAAGAGCAGAGTGTGAAGGTTCAGTTAGCAGGTAAGAGCACAGTTATATAGTATATTACAATGCACACAACATTATGGTGACATACCAGAGTTCAAAAGAGGACAAATTGTTGCTGCACGTCTTGCTGGCGCATCTGTGACCAAGACAGCAAGTCTTTGTGTCTAAATATTATTGAGCCACATTGGGGTGTTTTGGAGGAGCGAGTCAGGAAACGGTTTCCTCCACCAGCATCATGTAGTGACCTGACCACTATCCTGCAAGAAGAATGGCTTAAAATCCCTCTGACCACTGTGCAGGACTTGTTTATGTCATTCACAAGACTAATTGACCCTGTATTGGCTGTAAAAGGAGGCCCAACACCTACTAATCAATTATTGTGGTCTAAAACCAGCTGTTTCACTTTCATTGTCTAACCCCTGTAAGTAATGTATTGATATTTATTAATAATTAATAATAATTTATGTTCAAGTACCATCTCAAAATATTTAAAGTGTGTTCATTACATAAATAAAATGTATTTTTCTCTGTAGCACTTCATGGATTTCATAAACAATGCACTATTGTTGTTCATACAAAGCGTAGAGGTAAAAAAATACAATATGTACAGTCTTATCTTCATTTTCTTTTCTGTGGAAACCAGGTCCAAATGGCTCCGAGTGTTAAAGGTTGCCGACCGCTGGTCTAGACACTACATACTGTACTTTACATTTCCTACTGACTGATTTATCTGGGCTCCAAGTGATATACAGTTACTTCACTTTTAGCACCAGTGATGATTTAGGTGAGTCATATTAAAGGGGGTGAATACTTATGCAAGCAGGTACTTTAACTTGTATATCTGAAATTAATTTAAAGCACTTTGCAGAGATCTGTTTTCAGTATATTCAACAGTGTAAAAAAAGAATACAGGTACTTTATACACAGACACTGTAGCACATTGCTTTTCACACTCTGACTTTAGCATATGCAAGAAAAGGGTCAAGGTCAGAGATTCCAGATTTAAGACTGTTCATGTGTGTGTGTGACAGACCTGAGGGCAGTGAGCACTTGTGCTACATCTTGTGAGTGTTCACACAAACTCTCCAGGGCCTTCATTGCTGTCTCCTGCTGCCCATTCTGCAGTAAACAAAGCCTACTGAGGACACTGGAAAATACCATCATTATCAAGGTGGTCTACTGATTTCTAGGTAAACTGTTATCATGGTACTGACCTCCAAGGCGATCTGAGCAGCCAGACTGAGAAGATTGGCTGCTGCATTTTCAGTCACAAGAAGCTTGTTCTCACTGCTCACTGGCACCTGAGCCAGCAAAGCAATCTCTCTTACAGCCTCAGCAGCTAAGAAGCACAGTTTAACATAACCATTAAGACCCACTTGTACAAAACTTCACATTATGTGCATTATATCTGACACAGAACACTTTATATGTGGTACAGACCCTTTTCTACATTCTTCTCCAGAACAGCGATCTTGAATACGCTAAAATGAGTAAAGATATTGTCTGGATCACACTTGGCAGCATCTGAAATAGCTTCCTTTGCCTGCAACAGAAAACCAAACTGCATGTGAGAGAACTTATACGTGAAGCTTCATTGTGAATATACTGCTGACACAGCACCTTATCAAGCTGACGCAACTGAAGGAAACAGGAGGCTCGGTTTCTCTGCAGTTTTGCCAGGTTCTGATCCAGCTGACCCGCCTTGTAAAAGCTCAGGGAGTAGTTGTACCACTGCAGAGCCTCAGAGTAGTTTTTGGCCTAGGCAAATAATAATAATAATAATAAATAAATAAATAAATAAATAAATAAATAAACATTCTGTACCGTTTGTGGAAATTGCTTACTGAAAAACTGGTTACTAATGATACCTCAAAGTGTTTAGAAGCTCTGTCCCAAAGGAGGACATGGAGGGAGTTGAGAGCGTGTGGTGTTAACTGCCTTCTTGTGTAATGACCTAAACAAAAATGAGAAAGTTGGACCCTAAACATTACAGTTCAACCAGCTAAACCTGTTTTTTTTACATAACTAGACAACATCAGCAGTATTCCACTCTGTCAGCACATGCCATTGACTTATAGTGTCAGAGCCATTTAGCTTAGGTTAGCACCCTGAATCAAAGCTTTAATTGGCAGTACCTGTGATTGCATCCTCAATTTTCTGCTTGCCCAGCAGTTCTTTGCCTTTCTGCAGCAGCAGCTCAATATGCAACAGGAGTACAGAGCCCAGCTCAGGAGACGACTCAAAATGCTGACACAACTTCTTCAGAAAGTCAAAGGCCAGAGTTTCTCTAGAACACATGATGATCTCCCTAATGGCCTTATTCAATATTGATATGACACATGATGAAAACATGATGATGTCCAAGAAAGCATTTAGTTAGCAGTGTTGTTACCTGTTCTCTGCTATCAGCAGCTTTGCTGTATTTAGACACACATCCAGAGGAACCTCGGACACAAGTAGTTCTGTTAGTCCTGTCAAACGGCAAGACGGCAGAGCGGTAACAACAGTGATCACTGACCCACATCTGAATTTGGATAAAGGGGTCTAAAACAGATCCAAAACAGGTCTAAAAATCATCCAGCTTACCAGATTTGACCACTTCATCTGATGCCCCACTCTTCAGAAGAATGCGGATTTTCAGATAAAGGCTTGCTGGGTGAAAACTTTCCTGAGAAGAAAACAGCTTTTATTAGCTCGATGAGTTGTTTTTTGGGATGGGATAAAATGGTGAGAGGGGAGTTTAAGAGTTTCAGGGAGACGGAGTTAAAATGCAGTTTAATTTCAAGTTAACTTTTAAGTTATAAATATTCAGCATCAGAAAAAGAGCAGAAAACACACATCACTTAGTGTGTTTATCCTGACAGATAGAAATGTAGAAATCAGACTTTTTGACTTATGATGAAATATAACCTGTCAGCCTGTTCTGCGCTATGGCCACTAGATGGGGCAGAGGAGATGTCAGGTTTCAATGTCAGAGGTTTTGCTAAGATACAGTGTGATTTAAACACTGTTCATCTGATGTGGCCAGTTTTGGAGGATTACCGTATCCTGTACAGATGAATCGTACCATCTCTATACCTTTTAATATTTTTAACTCTAGTTCTGCAAACATTTTGTCCAAATTTTGTCTTATTTTTTCCAAGAGGAACATGTAGATTGTTCTACTCCTCATTAAAATCTCACTTATTCTTTTGAACACCTGTGGACGATGACCACAGGTCTAGCATTCAGTATTATACCTTATTAGCCAGGCTCACAGCATGAAGGGCTTTTTGCTGATACTTCTGACAGTCCAACTGCAAATAAACTGTAGCGAGAAGTCTCAAGACTTTGGCCTAAAAAAGAGAAATGACTGCAATAGTGCCTTACAAAGTTTCATCCACATTCTTAAAAAAAGCCAACGTGCCAGCGTGCTTACTTGCATTTCTGGCGCGGGTGAGTACTTTGGATTCATCTTCCCAATATCATAGCTCTGACTGGAGATCACATCAAAGTAAATTCTCACAATTACAATTTTAAGCAAAAGTCTTATTAAAGACTTAAATGATTTAAAATTGAGAAAATGACTTGTTAGTCTGAAATACAACACCTTATAAACCAAAACAAGATTAGTCATACGACTCATTTACTGTTTAGTCATGAACATAATTACATTTACAGGTTCATCCAGGCTCACCTTAGCCAAAATGAACTTTCTTCATGCTTTTTTTGATTATACATCTCCACTCCAAAATTGTAGGAAATGAGAGACAGATAGCTCGTCTAAAAGACCATTTTTTTCCAAAACAGAAAACAAATTAATTGTAAAACTTGTTTGGAATAGCAAAGAAGAAAAGCACAAAAGTATTCACAGAAAGAAAAAAAAACACCACACCTCCATGGGAAGCCTCAGAAGCATCTCTTTACATCTCTGTATACAGGAGACTGCCTCCTGATGATTCTCTTGAGCAACTGCCTGTAAGGGTGTGACATGATCATCTTACTGAATTTGTTTTGTTCAGACTGCACGGTCTTGTCAGCTGATTTGTATTTATTTGTAATTGTCTTGTACTTGAATATTGTTTCCTGGCATATTTTTATTTTGTGATTTCAGTCATACTCTCTCAATCAGTTCATTTAAGAGTGAAATGTGTCATAAACAAGCAATCTTTGCTCACTGATTCAGCTTGATAAGAGAGAACCCGCAGCAGGTCTTTTTCTACATCTCCTTTAATCGTGTTGATATCAGCATCAGCATCTCCACGGGACGTTAGTTTGCAGAAAAGAGTCTCCAGGCTCTGTGAAATCATACAAAACATCACTGCTGGGCACATATGTAGGTCAACAATACACTACCCAAGCAAGACATAAAAATGTAAGCCCTGCATCACAGTACAGTCTCAAAGAAATGATACATTTACAATGCTTAACGCGTTTTCTCATTATGTAACCGTAAATAAATGATAAAGTCTTACGCTGACAGCAAGAGTTAAAAAATCATCAGCAAGTTTGGGAATTTTACAGTCAAGCCATGTTCTTCCGGTCTTGCTGGCCATCTGTGAAACAGATTTCAAAGGCAATTTATTTGCAGCCAGCACAAATTGTAGCTCGAAGATTAAATACAGAGAAAGATATTTTGTGGGGAGGAATTCTGAAATGTTTAAAGAAAAGCAGTGAGACTACAGACACACCAAAATTTGTTTGCGAATGGCATTCTCCGATGGGTTCTCAGGTGCACATAAATACAGGAGTCTGCAGGCCACATGACGCACTGCAACATAAAGGAAAACTCGAATCTTATTACAAAAAGGACATGTGCATGTAAATATTCTGCTTGCACACGTGGCACACAGCAGTAACTACCAAGTTTCTATAATATTACAGAACTACAACCTTTGGCCTTTTGTTGCTTCTTGATATCTGAACCAATGTTTTTGGTCACAGCCCAGTTCCATAACTGAACAGCATTTTCTTCAACCTACAAAAACAAAAAATAAAGACCATCCATCCATCCATCCATGGTCTGAATCTCAGAAGCCATTTATATTTCTAGGCTGTAATATATCAATCACATTTCACAGCTATCCCATGATCAGTGCTACAAACTAGAAACAAATAAAATAGCACATGTACCATTCTGCTACGTGAATCACTGATCATCTTGTTACAATGGGTTAGACAGCAAGCCAAAAGGCAGTTCTTGAAGTAATTTTGAAGGAAAAGTTTTTGCAGTCTTTTTAAAAATAAATTATATAGTTATTTACAGATACTATATTCCTCTTGCATCGATAATTAAGCCCAACTAGCTCTTCTATTTTTTTTATTTCACAACCATTGACAAAATATGCTGCAAATAAATGGCAAAGTAAGTTCTTAAAATTACTAAGACTTCATAATCACCTCTGCATCCGGTATTTTACAAGGCTGCTCAAGTGCTAAAACTTCATTAAACAGCCTCTCAATAACTTCATCCACACTTTCATTACTTTGTCTGTGAAGAAGTTTCTCTGAGAGACCTAGAAGAAAATATTACACTTTAGCATAACTAAGGTATCATTCATACAATCATTACAAAACTGTTTATACCCTATTAGCTAGCAACCTGTCAAAAATGAGAAACATAAGTGTACTCAAGTCACACTAATTTTAGATTTTTGTAACCACTTAGCTTAAGTAAGTAGGTAATACATTTGGTAATTGGATTTTTAACAAAATTCTCAGATTAATTAATTAATTAACATTTTGATCCACAAGGCACAGACTGTCTGCTCCACACATAGCAGTGGACAGTGTTAGGACCTTGTAAAGACCCTGTGGTTTGGGAGCTCTCCTGTTTGTTGACAGTTTTAAGCCTAGGATGTCTTTTTAAAGGAGTCTGTAAGGTGACATCCCATGTAAATAAAAATAATGCATGATCATGATTTACTAAGGTGTGGGAACATGACACCTTAGTAAGTCATGGCCACACCTTAACTACTGCATCTTGCTCCAATGTCTCACTAAGTAATGGTCATGCATTATTTTTATTTACAAGGGATGTCACCTTAGAGATTCTGTACTTATTGGCTCTGTTTTGCATATTTTTTATAAAATTACATTTAAATTCAATTATAATTTATCTATAATTTATTAATTTATAATTTTTGCATTATATTTTTAAATAAAATTATTATTTTATTGTACTTAGCCCTATTTGGACTGGATTACATGGGGGTCCTGGGGTAATTTCTTCTTTTTCAGGAGCTCCTCTGTGATTATATACCTGTTCTAATGCAGTTAGATTTACTTAGAACATTACAGGCTGAATTACCTACTATTTTTTGGGAACTCAGAGCTAGTCTGATCATTTTACTCCCATCCATAAGCAAATATCTGTACTTTTCCAGGCAGATGTCATTAGAATTTTTTTTTCTCTTAAACACTAAAAACCTTCACGAATCACAAACCAAAAGCTTTTGAAGAGTTATTTAATAATCTACTTGGTGTGGGTGGAAGATTTTCCACTTCATACTCTACCTGAGAGATCATTAATTGGAATTAAACTAAAATCCATAATACAGGAGAGATAATGTCAACTCCTTATTCCAGCCATTATATAAAAAATTTAAGCTGAACACTAGAGGGCGCTGTTAGTCCTGTTTGAATGGGAGTGAATGGAGCTATATTAGATATATTTACCTATTTTTCATACGCAACATTTTATTAATTCTATAAAGTATAAAAATGTTTAACATAAAATTATCTATGAAAAATAACCCGCACGGCTGTGTTGTTCACGAAGACCCGGGTTTTGTGCCGTGAAGCGTTAGAATTGTGACTACTGAGTAATTTGTTAGAGCAGAGCTCCGATTGGCTGAACAGAGCGGCTCGTATACAAGGCGCTGATTTAGTCTTAAAACTGGTGTAAAAACATAACAGCAAAGCTGAATTGTTGTATGTAATTATCTGTAGTAAAACAGTGCTTTAGTGTGCATTAAGATGAACTACTTAGAAATTACGGTGTTGCACTAAAGCTCCATAAGAGCTTATTCATTTTGGACGTCCTCAGGAGCGCCCTCTAGCGTTTAAGTTGTCGTTAAAACAGAGCTTTTCTAATAAACCCTCAGAAACGCACTCCTGTAATTATATAATGCTGTCCATATGCAGGAGTTTCAGTACTGAGACGTGTTAGAAAAGCAGAAGCATTGACATATTTGAAAATCAACGGAAATTACCGAGTTGTTTCCCACACAGCGTGCACTAGTGTTGGCGGGGTTCCCACAGCTAGCATAACGCTAACTAGCTATCAAGCTAAACATTACAAGCCTAGACAGCGTTAATGCTGTCACTCTTTTGACGAAAATTCTCACCTTTCACGTTAATAACAAACATCTCCATGTTATCAGCAACTGGAAACGGCCTCTTAGTTAAGCACAGCTCATGAAAGACACAACTCTCATAAGACAAAGGCGTTACAAGCACATCGCCTCAGCTTTAGTAACGAATGTCTCGCGCGGACCGATTTATTTATTTATTTAGTTATTTATTTTATTTACTATATTTTAATTTTTATATTTGATTTATTTCATCACAAATTTGGATCACATAAATAAAAAGTAAATTCAATTAAATATGTTGTAATTTAAAACAAAACGACGACACAATTGATTGGCTCTGTCCGAATCTTGAAGGTTGAGTCCTTGATTTCTTGCTGCCTCACTAGGTGTCTTTGGATGGCAATGAAATAAAGCGAATCACGTTTAAAACACATTCAGTACGCACCAGGACACTGCTTAAATACCATTTGCTAATTGTTAGCTCAAAAACAGACTTTTAAAATGAAGAATTGTATGCAAACATCATATTTGGATGCAACTTCCTGTCTCAAAAGGCAACATGTGTAGGCAGCATGTCTTATGTTTCAGACACAACCTGTGTATGTACGTGCCTACACATGCGTCCCTTTCATGTACCGTACTTGTACCGTAGTACATTAAGCAATTGACAATACATTAATTTATTTATTAATTTGTAAAAGTAATAGTGGTTATAAACAAAGAGTTTAAAAGTAAGAAAAGTCCCTTTTATTGCAGAAATAATTACTATTTAAAATGACTCATAATATGACAGAAGATTTCCCCATTAGCATAAATTATATGTGACCCCGCCAGGGAAAACCAGGCCAAAGTCACTGGGCAACTTATTGAGATATCGTGTCACTCACATTAACAACAAAACTTAGCCACTCGGTATTATTGCTGTAAATGAAAGATAATAGTCTCAGATATCTAGTACATATTTTGATCAAAAGCAAAACTTACATTAACCAAAAAAGATGTTTTGGAGAAGAAAAAAAAAAGAATTACTTTGACCTGGTTTTCCCTATCGGGGTCACATATTAGGTTAGAAATGCAGTGCTATTTATGTCCACAAGATGGCATCTTGTACACGATTTGTTCTTAGTGAAATATGCAATGAATGAAACTGAAACAGCTCATTTCAGTTATGATTAAGAAAATTTAACATAAACACAGTAAAATGTTGTTCTGGAGAATATAAAGACAATAAATGCTTATTGGGTGAACTTTATAAATTAAAGTATAAAAACATAGGTTTATAAATAATAATAATAATAATAATAATAATAATAATAATAATAATAATAATAATAATAATAATAAATTATTGTTCAGAGTCATATTTGAGCCACATTCACACAGATTTAAAAGAATAGTGATGTGGGTCAGTTCTGAGCTGCTACAGACTTGTTTTAACAGGGGAGTTTATTGTTGGGCTGAAGGAAGGAGCTCAAGCTGCGTACACAGAACTGCTCAGACCCTCTTATTGTGTTCTGAACATTAGACTGAAATAAGAAAAGTTTTAAAAGCCCACTCCTTTCAGTGGCTTCCAGCAATTGTTCCTACTCAAGTCTTATCTAGCTGGCCTGCTGGCTCAGGGGCCTGACAGTTCTGAAGACATGATGGCAAAAGAGAAAGAAAGAAATGTATAGGTGTGGTGTTGAAGGTTTTCAGTTTGAAAGCTTTATTTACAAAACAGTATATAATAAATAATATTAAATATACATACAGATATACAGAATAAATCACATAGTAAACATAAATGCATTGTTGTAATAATAGTATTGTCATTTTTTGACACTGTTTTTGTTGCCTTCCTGTGCTTTCAGGTTTGTTTCTTTACAGCTTTATAACTAAACACACATAAAACTAAACACAGTGTTACATATTTGTAGGATGTAGATGCATATGATGAACATGCACATACTGCTTGAATAGGCAGACCTGGTATAGTATAGTCATATAATAATATACACTGTTTATATATTTAATAGGTGCCCAGTTCTCTTTGTATCCAGATATTCTGAGGACATGCAGGCATCTTTATCTGCATATGTTTCGAATATAAACACAAACTTCATATTCATATGAATTCAATAATATCCAACATTGCAATATTTTCACTACATCACTGTATCAGATTGTATTTAACTTTGCATTAATATCTCCTACTCAGTCTTTCTGGAGTACAGATAGTGACAGAGATACAGATTAGAGTGCAGATAAAAGAGAGTCCTGTGTTTTCATCTGATTTTCTTCTCTTAATGGTATAAAAAGACAGTGTTACACAGTATTGTAAATGTTAAACAGTCAGGAAAATACAGTTGCCTAAGCTATTATAATATTTTTAACCAAAACAAACTGCAGCACTTAACATTTGACACTATAGATTCATTACAAACATTAATAAACTAGCAGTGCTATTGACTTTTTTTGCCTGTTTAAACATAATTAAAATGTATTGAAATATTAAAATACATTTTTAAATCATTTTCAGGTTTATATAAATATTAAAATAGAATTTAAAGTATAATGAAGGTTATTTTAGTGTCGAGTTAACATCTGAAATGTCATAAAAGAGTAAATAATTAATAATAATAATAATAATAATAATAATAATAATAATAATAATAATAATAATAATAATAATAACTCATACTCATACTTTCCTAAGTACAGATGAAAGCATTTCCTCTCTTTTCATGTGATTTTCTTCTCTTAAAAATATAAAAATGCTCTGTTTCACAGGACTGTAAATGCTAAGCAGTCAGAAAAGCTCACTTAAAAGCATTTTCCACCAAAACTGCAGCAGCTCTGAAATGACATGAACTGTACATGCATTATCACTAAGCTAGTACTGGTAGGACTGATATAGAATATTTTGCCAATTTCAACATAATTAAAAAGTTAAAATCAATTTTAAATTTAAAATCAAGCCTTAAAATAGTGTTGAACGTCATTTGAGTGCTTTAAAAACAGCGTGAGAGTGAGAGAAGCTCAGGCTGTGAGTGCACAGTGACGTGGTGTCCCTCCTTCACTATAAAAGACTGGAACAGGAGGAGAGCAGGAGGAGAAGTGCTGCACTCGTTCACTGCTGCAGCCTGTGGTCACCTCGTTCCCTCCCATTCGCGAGTCGCTGATTTTTATTGATCAGCTTGTTGTGATTACATCACTCTGAGAGAAGAACAACCACCTCGCACCTGCCCATCGACCCCCCGCGGACAGAGGCAGAAGCTGGAGTGGAGCTTGTGAACACTATGGGAGCCACTCTGATGCTTGTGGTGCCTTAAAGTTTGCTGCGAGTTTTGGAGGAGTAACGATACTGTACATCCACTGCAGGAGGCGGATCTGCTTTCACTACTGACACTACTGACACTACTGGACACGGAATGACTCCCAGACAAACAACAGTGTTTATAGCTGCACTCTTTCACTACTTCACATCCAGCAGTGGTGAGTTACACTCCCTTGTTTTGGCTCCTGATGCTCAGTTGATCACAGATCCTTTACATGCTAACTGGCAGTAAGACTGAAATGCTCCTGCTTCAGCACCTGTGTGGCTACAGGTCCATATGGATGCTCTTAAGTGCTCCGCAGTCAATTGAAAGTTGAAAAGCAGGTTTATGGTTCATCTGTCATTCACCCAAATAGAGCTAGAGCAGCTAATGCAACAACAAACCCATCAGATCAATACAATTTAATCACCTCCTCAGTTACTGTAACTCTATAGAACTCTACAGAACTAGCATCTCTCAGCACAGGAGCTGAATCACAGTCATAAGACCAGATGCTCACCAATCAACAACCTCGACCTGCTCCACATCAACTGACTGCTACTGTTATTATTAGTATTATTACTAACCACTACTTTCAGTACTATTACAGCACACCTGAGCACCAGCACAGTCTTATGAGATGATGCGATGGCTGTGTGTCAGTAACAGGAGGATGTGAGTCTGGCTCTTCTCAAGGTTTCTTCCTCCAGCTCTGAGGGAGTCTTGCCGCTGTGGCTGCTGTCTTGCTTACTGGTTATTACTGGAAGCTGTAAAATATAAATACATCTGACTTTCGGCGTAGGAACGAAGCTTCACGGCGAACGCAAAATGCTCAGTAGCCGTGCAGATGCTGTCGTCAACAGCACAGAATAATTCAAACGAATTCAATTAAGCACAGGAAGTAAATGAGTAATGGAAAAGAGTAAAACGTGCACTTTGAAGTGATGAGGTAATAACACACTTAAGTGAGGGTGTGTGCTGTTGTCGAGCCCCTCTGCACACCTGATTATGAGTGAACAGTCAGGCAGTAAATGGGCTTTTCAGTATCAGCCTAAAACAGTTCATTGGGCCAGTTTCCAGTGTGAAAGGTTGCTCTCCATCTTGAGATGAGAATGTCTGTTTACAGGAGCAAGTAGGTTGTTGATACTTGGCTGCTTGGCTGCCTCTCTGCCTCGTCAATAGAAGTCAGTAGAAATGTTGGATGCTGCCGTGCCGTAGCAGATACATGTCTTCCTCCTAGTGTCCAAACAAACATCAGCCCCCTGCACTGATCCAAACAGAGGAAATACACCCCCCGCCACTGTTTTTTGGTCTTCAAGCTTTGTCTACAAGGTTTCCAAGTAGATTTCCTTCACTGTCCACATGCCGAGCGTGGGAAAGACACATGGAGGAAGCGGAGGCACCCTGGAATTGTTCTGGCAGGCAGAGGTCAGGGAAACGTGACACACTACCTGAGTAAAGATTCCTTCCCTGAGCTGCTTGTGCGGCACGTCGGCTTTGAATGAACGTCTCGGACAATGACTGGGCGTGGAAACCATAGCATTGTTTTCTGTGTGATCACATCTACATAATGAGGTGCTGCCGATGGAATAATAGAGCTGTCCACAGCCGTGTTTGTAATTTCATCAGTTAAACTAAGTCTGAAGTTAGACTGGGTTTAAGACGACAAGCGATCTGGGATCTGTTAAGTTGTGTGTGTAACTATCCGTGTGGGTTAGTCAGTCATCACGTTTTTACTCTGTATCTGCAGTGAGAGCTCAGTGAACTAGATAATAGTGAATTGGGAGATATGCAGTGATGGGAGAAGCACAATGCCTGCACTCTGATCACAGCACAGATTTATACTTGTATTGATTTGCTGTTGAGTGGATTATCTGGTGTTGGCCTTTGGAAGGAAGGTTCTGACCTTATCATGGTACACTCTTAAAAAGTAAAGAAATCATGAAATATGCAAACATTAACATTCAGAGGACCCGCTGCGTGACTGCAGGGTTCTTTACATGGTTTAGGGTTCTTCAGAATAATGTAGAACATGTAGAAGATGGTTCTATATGGAAGCTCTATTCTCTATAACCACAAAAAAACGGGTTCTGCTAATGTTACAATGTCAATAACAGTTAGAGACATAAAGAACGTCAATCAGGCAAAGGGTTCTTAGTGTGTTCAATATATGACCATGTTCTTTACTAGAGAACCTCCTTTTTTTAAGATTGTGGTGACGCTTTGCTGCTTCTGTTTTATTTTTGGGTGCTGATTGAGCTGTAACCTGTACATGTATGTTGAACGGTAAAGGATTTGAAATGCATTAGGATTCTCTGTGAAATTCACGCTCTCTGGTTTACGTCTGAGATGAACTCCCACACGTTTGTGATTAAGATTCCAAAGACTGGCAGTGTTACACAATAATAGCTTTACACTAAAAGGATGTTATTTGCATGCTTAGGTAATGAATGTGTCTGAACAATAACCTTCTATTTACTGTAGAGTACTCCTCAGAAGAGCAGAATTCCCAATGGGTGACTCATCAATCCCAAAACTCCTAAATAAAAGTCAGGCTTGGCTTGTTTCACTGAGAACGTGGCCACATTTAGAGATTGTAGCCAGTCCACAGACGGTTAGCCAAAAGAACACAGTATGCTGGGGTGGTGAGGGACATCTGTGGAGATGTTGAAGGCGATGTAGAATTTGAACTGTTAGATGGATTGATTTGGGAATGATTCCACAGTTTCTCCATAGTTTATTTTATTTGGTTTGAAAAGATTAATTTGTAGAGAATTATGAATGAGATGCAAACAATTTAAGTCTTCATCCAATGTGTTATTCCCTCATACTGTCAATACTCTGATATTATGTGTAGTTATAAGTAATAAGTTGTAGTAAAGTGGTAGTGACTTCAGGCTCCAGCAGATGGCGCTGCACAAGGATGATGAGGCTATAAATACCTGCAGGGTGTGTGATGTAGAAGAGGTGGTACAGTGCAGTGAATGTCTCAGATGTTAATGATAAAGGAGTGACTGTATTTGGGGTTAAAGGTCAGAGTGTGAAGGAAGTAGCTGAATGTGCAGGTGTATGAAGTGTACAGTCATACAGGTCTACCAGCAGTGCTAACAATGCCAGTCTACAGGACATTCTCCTCAGAACTGAGGCTGAAACTGATGGACAGGGACCACCGGCGGGTTTCACAGCTTGTGAATGAAAATCTCTTCACTTCCAGACAAGAATTACTTCTAGAAGTCAACGCAGGTCCTTCACAAGCAGTTTGTGAGAGAACTCTCCACAGAGACCTGCAGAGCATCAACATATGGAGCAGAGTGGAGAGGCCTTCAGCCTTGTGTGCTGTCCACCACAGTTCTGAGGAGAACGTCCTGTAGACTTGGGCTGTATGGTCAGTATGTCCAGCAGCGTCCATTATCAGAGATATACAGCAGTAGTGTAGACGGAGAGTAAGTTAGGGTCAGCCAAGTGCAAAGCGCAGTCATCCCTCAGCAGAGGAGTGGAGAGTGAGCGCAGACTCCTCACACATCTCTGTCTTTGAGAAGCTGCTGCCAACACTGGAGCCGTGCTTTGTCTTTGTGAAATATTAGGAGAGTTGTTAATTTTGGCCATTCACTTATCTCTACAGCTCTCCAATGCCTGACAGACTGACTGCCTGGGAGACTTATTGCTGTAGATGCTGGAGCAGTGAAAACACTGTCATAATTCATACACATGCCCTCATTATTGGGGCTGATGCCAGTCTGTCCTCTATGATATACGGGTTACTTTATGAGCTAGCCGTAATGCTTTTTCAGCCACGGTTATATTGCAATTTCAGGGCGAATCTCCTTCACCAGGACATTTGAACTGCAGCCCAAATCCCCCTGAGATTCAGGGCATATGGTGGGAGGTTATGGGATTTCTCTTCCACTTATGAAGGATATCTGTATTGTTTATCATTCTCCAGAGCCCACACAGCAGTCTTAGTAGCTGAGTGTTGTATAACTAGTACAACCTGCCTGATGTGGCCGCATGCTTTTCTGTTCTTGTAAGAACTTGGGAGTGTGGGGGGTGGTTCCTCAATCTCTGAAGACCAATCTACGGGCTAATGAAAAGGATGCTCTCCTGTGCTGTTGTTTTAACCTTGCAGCTTGACAGAAGGATAAGTAGGAATATGAGTGTGCTCCTGTATGTGAGAAGCAGGCCTCGCGGTTGGAGATGTGGTAGCAGCCCCATGTTTTGGCAGGTGGTCTCAAGTCTTGTCAGGATTGTACCCCTGAGCTTGTAAATCAGCTCCAAAGGCACTGAGCGCATCTGTGTTACTGTCTAGACTGAAGACCAGAATCCACAGAACATTCACCACCAAGTACAAAAGACAGAAAGCCTGCACACAGTAAATCTGCCAGTGTTAAATTAACACTATTAGAGTTAAATTAACACTGAAGGTGTCAAAATGTAACACTCTCAGTGTTAATTTAACTCTAATAGTGTTGATTTAACACTGGCAGATTTACTGTGCACTCTTAGTAAAAAGTGATTCCTCAAAAGTTCTTTAGTAAAGAAAATGGTTCTGTATAGAACCATGAACACTCTGAGAACAGTTTCCATGTGTAAATGGTTCTTCAGATGAATGAAGAATGTGTTATAGATGGTTATTTTTGAACATGGCTCTGTATAGCACCAAAACGGTTCTGTTATTATAAAAAGACGGTTCTTTAGTAAAGAAAATAGCTCCCTACAGAATGATGAACACTTTGCATTATTTAAATTTAAAGTTTTTGCCCATTTTTATCCCCTTCCCAATATAGTAGTAGCCAGTTAGCCAATTCCATTCGTTAGGACTCTCCCCATCACTTTTGCCTAGGAGGGTGAAGACAACCACAAGCCTCCTCCGTTGAGTGTGATGCAGCCACCGCCACTGTTTGAGCTACTGCTGATACACCGTCACTGGGGAGCCAAAGCGCTCGGAGGAAAGCGCAGCATCCCCAGCTCTGAATGGACCTATCAGTAAACACCTGAGCCAGCAGACATTACAATGTGAGAGTGATAAAGAGAGAGAGCGCCATCTACCAGCCCAGAGAGAGCACTGCCAATTTTGCTCTCTTAGACCCCGGCTGTTGATGGTAAACAACATGACCGGGATTCAAACTCGTGATTCTCTGGTCATAGTGTCAGCATCTTAGCCTGCTGAGCCACTCGGAGCCCTACACTTTACATTATTAAGAGGTTCAAATTGATGGAGAACATGATGTATCTGTCTCCATATAGCACCAAAAAGGGTTCTGCTATTGTTACAAGGTCAAGCTTTCAGAAGGAACAATTTACAAAGAACAGTTTTCAGGAAACATCTGCTTAGAACCTTCTACAGGACATTCTCCATCAACCCAAAGAACCCTTTCACCAGCCAAGGAACCACTTTAATCATGCATAGGGTTCTTTTAGTGCCCATGGTTCTGTATTTAATCATTTTCTTTCTTTTCTTTCTTTCTAAATAACCCTTGAAGAACCATCTTTTTAAGTATGTACAAGATTCACGTCATAACTAGCAGAACCCTTTTGCTGCTGTATTTTCAAAAATAAAACAAGTACAACAAATTGTTCATCAATCTGAAGAATACTTTTATAATGTAATCTTTATAGAACCGTTTTCTTTATTAAAGAACGCTTTATTCTTTTTATACCCTTTTTTATTTTTAAGAATGCGTAGTACCAAAAAACAATAGTGGAGCTTTTTTGGTACTAAACAGAACCCTTTTTAAAGGGTTCTATATAAATCCTTTATGATAAAGAACAACGTTTTGTTTTTAAAAATGTAAAAATTAAAACTTTCATTGCACCACTTGACAAAATATCCAAATTATATTAGCAGATATTTGTATTTATTGATATTTAACAATTCAACTTCAGTCAGAACATCACCATGACATTTGTCCATGAGGCTTGTTAAAATGTTTTACTATTATTATTATTATTATTATTATTATTATTATTATTAGTAGTAGTAGTAGTAGTAGTAGTAGTAGTAGTAGTAGTAGTAGTGTTATTATTATTATAATTATTGTTATTATTATTAGTAGTAGTAGTATTATTATTATTATTAGGGGCGGCACGGTGGCTTAGTGGTTAGCACGTTCGCCTCTCAGTGCTCTTGGGTTCGAGTCCACATCTGAGCGGAGTTTCCATGCTCTCCCCGTGTCTGCGTGGGTTTCCTCCGGGGACTCCGGTTTCCTCCCACAGTCCAAAAACATGGAGGCCAGGTGAATTGGCTGCTCTAAAAATGTCCATGTATGTGTGTGCGTGTGTGTTCACCCAGCGATGGACTGGCGCCCTGTCCTGGGCTTGGTTGAATAGTGTAATTCCCTGCCCTGCGCCCAGTGAAGGGGTAGGGGACTAACCGCGACCCTGATAAGGATTAA
>BRDA01001816.1:79398-92647 GCA_036984385.1 Crenuchus spilurus
GATTCCCAACGCTGATGCATCAGCTAACAGACACCTGAGCCAGCATCACAGTGTGAGGGATGGGGAGAGAGCGCCATCTACCCACACCCAGAGAGAGCACTGCCACTGCTGATAGTGAAGCAGCATGACGAGGATTCAGACTCGTTATCCTCTGATCATATTTTCAGGGTCTTGGATCACTCAGAGAGAGCTCCCACAGGTGCTGGATCAGATGAGATTTGGGGAATTTAGAGTTGTTAAGTCCTGACAGGAAGCACTGCTGCTTCAGAGATGCTCGTGCCATACATATCTGACCTTATCATAGTGTATAAACACGTCTAAGAGATCCTGAGCATCTAATATATCTCACCTTGGTATGTGACATTGTTGTGAGGTAATCAGTGCTGAGTGGTATTAATGTTGTGGCTGATCAGTGTAGGTTTCCTGGCTCTGTAGAAAACATGAGAATCAGCTTTTTTGCTCCAAACACACTGAGAAGCCATGAATGGGCACCTAAACTGGTCTCCACTTAACTGGCTGCAGTCTAATGACCACTGCTGGAGCCCCAACCGAGCTCACTAAACACAGCAACACACATAACGTCAGCGCCGCACTTCCCTTATCTTCATGCTTGTCCCGCAGGTTTAATGGGCTTTAATGGAAACCACATCTCAGGCCCCTTGAAGCACCACAGAGAGCTCCAATTCTGGCATTTTTCAGACGCTGTGCTGGAGGAATGCAGTACACAGCTGCTGGAGAAAAGGGGAAGCTGCTTGTGGAGGTCAGCGGTGGGCAGGAGTCAGGGGCAGGTGGGGGTGTAAGAGAGACAGAGATGATGGGCTTTTATGAGAAAGAACTCTTTTTAAGTACCGCTGGGGGCCCCCGCTGGTCAGGCCAGCTGTGACGACAGCAGGGGGAGTTTGTGGATTTGAAACCTTGTGTTTCTCACCAACGTGTGCGTGCAAGTCCACATCTGTGAGGAAGGAATGAAGGCAGAGGGACTGTGTGTGTGTGTGTGTGTGTGTGTGTGTGTGTGTGTGTGTGTGTGTGTAAATGCACATCTGCATGACTACTGAGATAACGGCTCTTACACTGAAGCTACTGAATGATATGTAGTGTCAGGATTGTTTGTCTCGTTAGAACAGTGGAACCCTTTTTGGTGCTAGAACCCTTTATGTTTTGTTTTGTCCAAATATACTTGGCCCTTTTCTAAATGTGTGACCGCTGATCATATTATACTGTCAAATGATTGTATTTATTGTGTTTATCGAGTATTAATTGAGTTAATTGATTTTTAATTGATTTTAATTAACAATTAAACTTCATTTAATACAACAAAATGGTAACGTCCGTCTTAAAACTAACCACACTGTGGTGTAATTCAAATACCAAACATACAAAGAACCATTTCCTGAGCTGCAGAGAAGAATCAGAGGGTTCGTATGACTTTAGTGTGGTGCTTTTATGTGTGTATGTTACTACTGAAGTAACACTGCTTACCTAAGATAACAGGTGTAACTGAGTCAGATTTGAGAGTCAGTCTGAGAGGGACACTAGCCTGACTGGTTCTGGGAATAGAGGCAGCATCCAGCTGAGAGAGGTGTGGACTTTGCTTGAAAAACCCGAGAAATATCCGCCCCCCCCCCCACTAACCTTGGGCTGTAAAACAACAATGATGTTATAGCACACTGGGAGGAAGTTCATATGAAGTAGCAGCATCAGTGGGGCAAGTCCATTCAGCTGTGCTTTCATATGTTACCACACATTCCCATTACACAGAGCACATTTATTTTAGTTTGATGTGTGTGTTTGTGTGTGTGAGTGGGTGTGTGTCCTTGTATTTGTCCCTGGTGGGGACTGAATGTCCTCGCAATCATAGGAATGCGTGTCAGATCTGTAGAAGTGGGGACATTTTGCTGGTCCTCACAAGAAAACCTGCCCTTTTCATTATTAATTCATCTTCTGTTGACCTTTTCTTGCTAAAATGTAGATTTATTATTACTCAGTATTAATTAATTAATTGAATGCCGTCACTAATATAGTACGACTGAACTGGGTTTGTGTGTGTACCAGGTTTACCAAAACCTGTTTAATCACTGATCTAGTCGGAACCTTTCTTCCTTGTGGGAACCAGCTTGTGGTCCTCACAATGTGCATTATTAAATTTAAAGGTGAAGACATGTTTTAAAGTTAGGTTTAGGGTTTTAAAGCTGGAATAAGTCTCAAGGAAATTAATGGAAGTCTGTGTAATGTCCACAAAATTCACAGAAACAAACGTGTGTGTGTGTGAGAGAGTCTGAGGATGGGTGGAGAGGTACATAGTTGAGTGTATGACTGTGTCTGTTTGTACATTTTGTTGAACATTTTTATGTTCTTGAGTAAAAGGGAGAAAGAAAAACATAGTTGTGTGTTTGAGAGAGAGAGAAATAGAGAGAACGAGTGAGAGACAGAGAGACAGATGGAAAGATAACAAGAGAAAGAGAGAGACACAGTTAGAAAGAGAGGGAGCAAGAGGAAGACAGACAGAGAAAGAAGGAGAATGCAAGAGAGAGACCTAGAGAGAGAAGGAAGGAGAGAGAAGGAGAGAGAGAGTGATTTACAAATCTTCATTAAACAATAGAAACTGTCACAATGTATCAAATGAAATGGAAGAAGACAACAAACTACAAGCACAGCATTTACTAAACTACACTTGTTATGATGAAGCCAGAATACAGCCGCTTAGCTTTGTGTTTGTGCTCCCTGCTGCAGTGTTAGGGATCGTCTCACAATTAGCAGAAGAAATGTGAAGTGTTTCAGTGTCTGTAGCCAATGACACTCACATTAAACACACAAAACATCCATCTGACTTACATCATTCGTTTTAGACATTTTCATCATTTTATTAAATATTATAACACACATGCATCTTCATACATATTCATATATTATTGTCTTTGTTTTATATACAAATATAATCCATTAAACTCGTTAATAAACCTAATGATGTCAAACCAACAGACGGTCATTCCTGACTAAAAGACTTATTTTGGGAAATAATTTAATATTTTTGTAATCATTTATAGAAACGAGGACCCGTGTTTGGCATTCAGCCAAAAAATGATCATTATGGTGCACCTCTGCAAAATATTATAATGTGTCAAATGTTAAAAGTGTCCCTAAACTCAATGGCAGCTTAAAATGAGCTTTCACCCAACAACACGAGCTACCAGCACACAACAGTAAACACCGACTGTGGGGACTAGAATCAAAAGAAGGAAATCACTTATAACAGGAGTGTCACCCGTCCTGGGCAGCGTGGAGGCCGCCAGCGCTTCCTATGCTGAACGCTGCTCACTCCACCCATCAGCAGCTTGGACTGGCCTCACATCAAGCCTGATTCTTCAGTCCAACAATGTCTCAGTCCCTTCCCCGCACAAGTAAGAATAGCAGGCAGCAGAGACCGCACAAGGTCAGCGCTCAATGAAAAGCTCCATTAGAGTTAAAAAAGGGGCCGTTATGTAAGTGCCAGAAAAAAAGAAAAGGTATTCAGAGCTGAACTGACTGACTGATCTGAAGGAAGTGTTTGAGGACACTGCTCACACTCATCTGGACCTGCCTGGTTCTCTCCGGTTTTGAGCACATGTGTTGACAGGGGTGACCTCTCCACAGTGGGGGCACAGCTGCACCCCTGGTCTTTCCTCATATATCTCCTCACGCACGTATGCTGCACCTTGTGTCATGTATCGGAATAAAGTAAGCATTAAAAAGATGGATCGGGGTGCCAAAATGAGCCCATCGGCTGGGTAATTTCACCTGAGTGTGAACTGAGTATGTGACTATGTTCAGACTTATCCAAATCTGATTTCTGGTCTGTCTAGATTGTATCCAGATTGATTCACACGAAATCTGATTTTTGATCTAATCCCCATTTGGAGGTGGTTTAAAATCAGAATACAATCAGATGCTCTGGCCACTCAAATCAGATTTCTAAGTGTCTTTCACATCACTCAGAACACGACAAAGAACGACACGTCACACCCAGAGTGATGGAAGTGTGCTGATCCTCCACAAAGGGTCAGGTTGCAGGTCAAAAAAAAACTCTCCTGTCCACTGTCTGACGGAAAGCTGCACTGCACAAACTTAAAACTAACCCAGAATCTAAAGAGTCTAATCACAGATGTTTGTGGAAGTTAGAATTTATTTGATACTTATTTTAATCTTAATCTAATCTATATTTTCACATCCCTCCACTGTGGTCCTCTAATATAAAACCCACCTGAGGCGTCTTCAGAACTACTGTTGTTCTACTGTGTTACTATAAGAGCTTGTGGCACATTTAAAAGTACAAAAACCAACACCCCACTACTACATGTTACCCATTAAAATAAATACTGTAACTCTGCGTGAAAACCGCCAACCTGGCAACTCTGAAGCAACATCACCAGCCTGTCTGTAGTTACTGACGTCTGCACTGTTAACACAGAAACCCAGACAGACAGACTTGTGATGTGTGGACAGACAAAGCAGATCTGATGTAATAACAGTGTGAACAGTCATCTCAGCAGATCTGATCTGAGACACTAATCAGTTTACCTGCAGTCTGAACGCAGCCTTTCAGTAATGACAGTCCAACACAAGGCTTAGCAGAACACGTCATGCTTTAAAGACTTAATGAGAACTTCACTATGAAATGTTCCATTACAGTCAAAAAAGCTTAAAGCTGTCCTGAACTTTCTGAATGTTGCAAATGTTGCTTAGAACGTTCAGTCTGTCGAGTTTTTTAGAGCATTTTTATATAACGTTGCAGCAACATTTCAGTAACGTTGCTGCAACATTATGAGGAGCTCACCTGAAGTAGGTCAAAATACCACACGAGCTGAGAAAAACTCCTTTTAAACCTGTTTACAAATAATAAATAAACAGCTTATTTATTAGAGAGCAATGATATGAAGTAAACAAGAGCTGACCTTTGACCTGTCTGTGCTGAACATCATCCGGGTCAAATGAACTCAGAACCAGTAAGAACACTCACTAGTGTTGGTTTGTTCTGTGAAACATTCCAAAAATGTTAGCAAAAAATGATGATGTCAGACGTTTTAAAAACATTCCCGGAACATTATTGCTGTAACGTTACATGGTAACTTTTTTAAATGTCTTTAAATGTTTTTTCTAACGTTCTGTGTCAGCTGAGATAATTCAGCTTGTATGTGTTCTGTTACACTGTATCAGTCTGACTGTACCGGTGATGAGTGGTGTTAGTAGTGTTACTGAAGGCCTGTGTGTGTGTGTGTGTGTGTGTGTGTGTGTTGTTTCCTGCAGGCTTACTGGAGAAAGGTCCACTGCTGCTTCCTGAGGGAGACACACACCTGCGGCATGCTGACGAGTCACTCACACTCACCTGCAGGTACCGTATTCTCCTCTCCTACATACAGTACATCCTGTATAACCATGTCAGTGTTATACCAACGCAACACCGACGAGAAAGCTAACTAGCACTAGCCAGACGACAATCAGGCCAGTTTATAGTTTATATGTTTTTTCTTGTGAATCTCTTTCAAAATCTGTTTTCCTGTGCTGGAATAGGAAATTCAAATAAGCTTCGTGCAGAAACTGCAGAAATCAGCAGAAATACTTACATTCCATCTGTCTGCATTAAAACATTCAGTCAGTATGATTCCCTTTATTAGGATTAAGGAAGTTTTACAGGTTTTCAGTCATTAAATCCTGTTTTGTGTGATAGTCGGGCCTGAGAAGAAGTCAGCTGCTGTGATTTCAGATCTTTCTCGTGTTTCTCTTAGACTCTTAAATCAGATTCAGCTTTAATCTGTAACACATATTTGAATATTTTTAATGGGCTCCTGGCACTTAAATTCGAGCAGATATGACTGGTATTTCCCCCCTAAGGGAGCACACAGTCTGTCACACCAGAAACCAGTGAATCCTTTAGGGATCCTCTTTTATTCATCTCTTCCAATTACTTGACAAAACTGTGGGTTTGTGTGATTGGGGGGAGACTTGCATCACATTGAGACCATGCGAGGAATGCTAACCTCTTTGGACCTGGTCTAATGTGACACTTCCCTATAAGGCCTTGTGTAATAAATGTCTGTCTTGATATGGCCGCTCTATCTGTCCCATGATGAGGGGCTGAAGTTGCTTGACCCCTGAGTCCCGAGTCTAAGCCAGTGGTATGCCAGACATGTTTGATGCTCCTCAGGGATCTCTTTAATGGGATCTTTTCAGAATGAACGTGACTTTATTTGAACACATCAGCCATGTTCCCACGTGAAAGCCAGACTTATCAGATGACACAAGATTAACAGAGCAGCTTTCAAACACTTCAAAATAAACACGATTCCATGTCCTGGGAATATGGATGGGAATGCCAGCAGAATAAATGGTATGGCACATCAAAATAAATGAGCAGACGAGACAGGACTGTTCATACGTAGCCAAGCAAGACTTAGGCTGGGTTAGAACAAACTCTGACTGCTACTGTGGGAATTTCACCTACTTAAGTACCCTCAAAATGCGATGATATCAGCTCAGATACCAGATGTGGGTTCTCAGAATGAAGCAAATACACTCAGCTGATAATCTTCAAAATGTTACAATGTGCCATGATGATACTACTGCATCTAACAGCACGGAAAGGGGAAAGGTTGGGAATGTTGGAGATTGTCCCCAACGCCTCATCTGCCTCCTTCTGAATCCTCCTCTTTGGCCACTCATGCCTGGAGAGGTGGGCAACATCAGCACCTGTGGGTTGGACAGGACACTTATGGAGGCATAGGGACTACAGTTCTCATGGATCACCTGGGCCCCTACACCTGTGAGATGTAGAAGAGGTGGTACAGTGCAGTGAATGTCTCAGATGTTAATGATAAAGGAGTGACTGTATTTGGGGGTTAAAGGTCAGAGTGTGAAGGAAGTAGCTGAATGTGCAGGTGTATGAAGTGTACAGTCATACAGGTCTACCAGCAGTGCTAACAATGCCAGTCTACAGGACATTCTCCTCAGAACTGAGGCTGACACTGATGGACAGGGACCACCGGCGGGTTTCACAGCTTGTGCCATCTGCAGGAGCCGGAAGTTGCTTAAACACATGAAGTTGTTTTTCTTTGTCCGAGGAGCATTTAAGAGAATGTGTTAGGAGGTAATGTCCACATTCTAAGCTTAATGCCTCTGTAATGTGTTTATGTGGGGAGATTATTTATGATGATGTATTTGACTCAAGTGATGTCTTCAGTTCCAGAACATCATCTAATACTTTACATTTAGGTACTATACTGAACAAACAGCGCTCCAGACATGACACCTACAGTTCTTAATCTATGTCCCACTGTCTTGATTAGGGGGTCCACTCGTCTGCACTGGAGACTGGCCAGTAGGAATGTGACCTCTAAAGATGTGCACGTCAAACAGTGTGATGGTCCTACACAGCACTGCAGTAGGCTGATCATAAACAACCTCAGACACAATGACACCGGCCTCTACAGCTGCACTTACCGCAACTCCAGAGAACACGAGAGCTCCATTTATGTGTTTGTCAAAGGTAAGAGTACATGTGTTCATCTGACAGTCATTTCACTTCATTTATTGACTATTTATTGTGACAATATGTGACAAAAATGTCATTTTTCTAAACATCAGACCAGCTAAATGGTGGTATTGTTATTTATGACACATGCAGCTCAGAGAAAAGCTAATGTGATGTAATTATATTATTATTATTATTATTATTATTATTTATTTATTTATTAATTATTATTATCATTGTTATAATAATAATAATTATTATTATTATTATTATTATTATTATTATTATTATTAATTTATTATTATTATTATTATTATTTTTATTATTAACTTATTATTATTATTTATTAATTATTATTGTTATAATAATAATGATAATAATAATAATAATAATAACAACAACAACAACAACAACAACAACAACAATAATAATAATAATAATAATAATAATAATAATAATTATTATTATTATTATTATTATTATTATTATACATGTTCGTTCCACCTCATGTACTACATGTGATGACAAAGTTTCCTTGAATCCTTGAATATAATAATTATTATAATATATCATAATATTGCTTGAGCTAAGGAAGATTTTAATGGGAAATATTTACATTTTTCTGGTAAATCAGTAGCCCACACTCTGTTATTCCACTTGTAATGACGTTATTATAGGCAGCACTCTACATCAGCACATTTCAAACACTTTCTTTAAGTTCCAGAATAAATAACATGATTTTTTCCTGCTTTTGGAACAAATGGGGATTTAAAGTCTGCAAATTCCAGTTGAGCATCCATAACATACACCCTCACATCCAGACCACATACAGAGCCGTGAGAAACAGAGGATGTGTTGACGGTCTCTTTGAAGTAAAAGCAGTGATTGTTTTTTATTGACATGCACCGATAAGGCCGCCTTTTATCTGTGATGTGTGTGCAACTGTTTCTGCTTTTCGTGCTTTTGCTTATTCGCTGCTTGGACCAGCACCAGCCTTTGTAGAAGAAAGACTACTGTGACTCTAAGTGGGCCAGAAATTGCTGCATGTAGCAAAGCCAAAAAACACTGACACCACTTCAGTTCCGGTTAATTGTCAGGGCAGAGTCACGGTCAGCGAGGAACCTGATGTCCCTCTGTGTGATACAGGACCTGGAAGAGCTCCAAGCCTTTGGAGGACTCAGATAAAAAGAGAGAGAGGCTTAATGAGTGGCTCCATAGCGCACACCAACAAAGCCATAAATCAGTCGGCCTGGCAGTGAGGCCTGTTTGTAGTTACACATCTGTGATTACACACAGACAAGAGATTTAATACAGCAGGTTAGACAGACAGAGCTCAGACAGACAAAAGGGAGAAAGGAAGGCATTCACGCAGGGCTGCACTTCTTCTGGGGGACGGAAGCAGAGTGTGATTGCATTGGAAGCCTCGTCCGTTGGCTATTACTTCCTGCTTGGCCTTCTGTTTTTCCAGCTTCTCTATGAGCCAAACTGCAGCACTTACCGTGTGACTGGATTTGTAGTCCCAGAATGTCTCATGACAGGTTTATCTGTGTGCACTCCAAGCCAATCTCACTGTGTAAATGATAGATAATACAAAACGTTACTGTTTATGTTACACTAGTTATACTAGAACATCATGAAAGAGCTCATTTGTGTTGATATTTTAATTCTAAAGAGGAAACCATATATACACCAGAGGGAGTCCAAACTGATCTGCGCGCCGTAGAGTTGATTTGAGTCAGTTTAAAGACAAATACATGATTTTCCCACATTATACACTTTGTCCATCAACAAGCTTTGATTTTCCCTCATTAAACATGTTTTTGGCTGAGCTGTGAGTCACAAATGCACCACTGTCTTCACCTCTTCATCAGATGTGAGTTTACAGCCTCCGTCAGCAGCTGATGTCATGGCCTAGTGGTAAGGATCTGGGTTTGTGACCAGAAGGTCGCTGGTTCGATCCCCACACAGGACATGACTGAAGTGCCCTTGAGCAAGACACCTAACCCCCTAACTGCTCCCTGGGCGCTGGTGGATAATGGCTGCCCACCGCTTCAGGCACAAATTCTCACAGCCTGGTGTGTTCACTAGTGTAGTTCACTACACAGTTTACATGTAGATGTCCCACAAGTCTTCTTTAGCGCAGATCATAAGCGGGGCGGCCATTTTTGTTGCGCTGCAGTCATAAATGAACCAGTGTAACACATTCAAACTATAGACAGTATATATAAACCTATTCTTATATACAGAGTAGGGCTGCCACAAACGATTATTTTTATAGTCGACTAATCACCGATTATTTTTGCGATTGGTCGACTAATCGGATCATACATTAATTGAATATAAAACATACAGCTTATTGCACTACAATGCAGCTGTTATTATATAACCGTCATTAGATTTCAGCTATATGCTAACTAAAAATAAAAACAATTAAGATCATAGTTCATTAAAGCTTTAATGAAATATGCAGCTTTTTGCAACAATTATTTAGCTG
Organism: Crenuchus spilurus; assembly: GCA_036984385.1. Classification (NCBI taxonomy): domain Eukaryota; kingdom Metazoa; phylum Chordata; class Actinopteri; order Characiformes; family Crenuchidae; genus Crenuchus; species Crenuchus spilurus. The sequence goes on from BRDA01001816.1 coordinate 89,394, forward strand.
TTTAGCATAAAGTGTAAACATAGCACTGAAACGTAATGTTAGAAACGTTAGCATTAGCATTCCTATTCAAACACATGACTGTTATAACGTTACAGAAAACACATGAATGTGTGCTAAGGCTAATGAATCAGATCGTCATCACTAATGTTCACTTTTACAGCTATAAATATGAGTAAGCAGCAAGTTAACTCTCTGTTTACGCTAATTTTAGCAGCTAACTAGCAATTTAGCTTACCGAGATGACGGTCCTCCTTCATCATTGTCACAATCAGGCACAACAGGCTTCCTTTTCAGGTGCTCGTACATCGCAGTTGTGCTGCCGTGGAAGGCATGTTCTGAATTGCAGATATTGCATTGCACACGTTTCTCTTTCATTTTCTTAAAATGATCTTGGCCCACTCTTTTGAGCTCCGTCGCGGGTACTCGTTTGAGCCTGTCTGTATATAACGTCCTGTGACATCATCCATGGGCTACCCCGGTTATCACTACTGCGCATGTGCGTCAAGGACAGAAAGGCAGACGCAGCAGTAAAAGGTGAGTACGCAGCAGTTCGGAGAGAAAACGAAAGTAAAAACAAAAACAAAAACACGCATCGACTATTAAATTAGTTGTCGACTATTTTAATAGTGGACATAATCGTGACTAGTCGACTAATCGTGGCAGAGACCCAGTACAGAAAGTGATGCAGCCAACAGAAGTTATAAAGTGTGTATCATTTCTCTCATTTTATATTCATTTTTACGAAAAGTGACATATTTTAAGCCTTTTTGTTTACATTTTAATGTTGATACTGTTTCAGTAGTCTCTCCAAATGAAATATTCTAACAATCTGAGTCATAATTAATATTTAATTCATGCAGTTTCACTTGTTTGAATTGAATTATGAAGAATGATTATGTGATATAAAGGTTTTTGGAGGTGCACTAGAATATAAACAAACACTATTGTACTGTACAGTGCCAGTCTCGCACCATGACCACACTCTACAGGCTTTATTTTGAAGTGAGTCATGAGGAACTGATGGCCCAGTAGGTGACCTGTTTATTCCTTGTGACTGTTTAGAGAAGAAACTCGTCTGACTCAGTCAGGGATATTTTATCCCTCATTTGCATAGGCAGACCACTCATGTAAAGAAAAATAAAACAGTCTAACAAACGCAGCCTTGTGTGAAGTCATTAGCATTGAAGAAAAGATAAAGTAGGATGATGGTCATGCTTGCCTTGGAACTCCACAAAGCCACACATTTGCAAAGCAAAGTCAGTTTTGTGGAAATTGGGCTTCATATCTGTGTTTTGAGCTTCGGTCAGGACTTTTACAGAAATATATTTATATTTATTTATATTTTCCACAGATAATCAGTATCCGTTTGTGGAGAACGACGTTGACCCAAAGCTCTTGTGTCCGTACAGAGAGGATAAGATGCTGGTGGTGCCCTGCAGAACAACATCTCCTGTTCAGAATGTCGCCTTGGAAACAGTGAGTTATTTCTTATATTGTGAGATCATGTAAACAGTTCTGTCCGTTTTTCTCATCTAATGACGTTTATATTAGCACTTTAAATGTATTTTCTACGTTTTATATTCATTACACACAACGTGTAAAGTCTTTGTGGTTTTAATGTTGATACTGTTTGAATAGTAATGTGCACGATGTGTTCTAATAATGTGAGATTCTGTGACTTTTATGAGCTTTAAGTCAAAACTGATCAACATTAAAAGTCAAACGTGTCACTTTACACGTAATGAATATAAAATACGATGGTTTACCATTTTAAATTAAACAATTGTTCACAATATTCCAATTCTTTGATGTGCCACTGTATGTTACATACAGCACCAGTCAAAAGTTTGGACACACCTTGTCAATGTTTTTTTTTTTTTTTTTTTTATTTTCCTGCGTTATAAATGAATACTGTAAGGAACACATAATGAGTCATGTAGTAAACTTAAAAGTGTTAAACAAACCAAAACATGTTTTAGGTTTTAGATTTTACTTCCAAGTACACTTTAACACTTTAAGTGGGCAATAAATGCAAGTCTGTTAATTGATATTCTGGGTTGTTTACTTGTTTGTTTACTAAATAATTACATATGTATTTATTCATAGTTTAGATGACTTTAGTGTTAATCTACAATAGAGAACATTTTTAATAATAAAAAACACTGAATGTCCAGAAGGTGTCCAAACTTCTGACTGGTTCTGTGTATTATAATTGTTTTATATTTGTCTCATAGACATAAACAAAAGGCAACTTTACTCCCTGTCACTAGTAGTTTTAAGCCTGTCTGTAATGAAGCCACAGCGAGCCAGCACTGCTAAATAACAGGACATTGTTGTTGCTTTGGAGTCGGGAGATTCACATCCAAATGCAGTGCTCAAAAATGCAATGTGATCTCTCAAAAAGATCCCAGCGAGCCTTGTGTACTCCTAATTCAGAGAAAACCGCAGTGTGAACCCACCTAAGAGGGCTTTGGGTTTCACAGATTACAGTATTTGATGACGCTGAGCAAAGAAAGTTGTCCAGCTTGTGTTGTTGACTAGTTTAACCCTTTGGAGTCTCAGAATACTAAAGATTTTGCCTATAAGAGCCACATTAAATAATGTTTACCATTCCAGTGTTTAATATCTTTAATTTCATCATCTCCTACACAACGTGATGAGTTTTTTGTGTCTTTGACATACTTTATACCCAAAATTCACACAAGCAATAGAAAAAGATTAGAAAAATTATGTTTTTAAACACAAACATGCTGAATTTAATGTCTGAAAATGAAAACACAGGTCACATATGCATGTAAAACTCATTTGACACCTACTTAACAAGAGGCAGGTGAGGCTGTAGGTGTTTTTTTAGTGATTTTAAAGTTTATGTATACAGTTAGACAGAGACCCAGAGTGTGAGGCATTCCTAAATTGTGTAAAAGCACCCTCCATAATTATTGCCACCCCTGGTTAAGAAGTGTTCTTTGGCTTCTAATAAATTATTTTTTTATTATAATATCGGACAACAATGCAAAAAAAGAGAAAAACCTCAGCTTTAAGTGTCTTTATTTTGGGGAAAAAATCACACATTAAGAAATAAATCTTTTGAATGAAATCATGTGAGCCACAATTATTGGCACCCCTTTTGCCAACAAGACAGCACTTAATCTTCTCCTGTAACTCTTCACAAGAAGGGAGAATACAGAAAGAGGCATCTTCCACCATTCCTCTTTACACAACCTCTCTAAATCATCCAGAGTCCTGGGTCTTCT